>WURV02225713.1:0-24843 GCA_011762755.2 Epimenia babai | reverse complement strand
CTCCGCAGTGAGCCATAAAGGTGTTACCACTTAATTTGCTTATATTTTAACTGACTCACACAGCTACCACAATGAGTTATATTATCACCGGCGTTAATTAGACGGTAAATCTATTTTACAGTTCCACTTACTTCCCCATGTTCTTTGCATCGTTTATTGTATCAGGTAGAGGCTGGTTGAGCGTTTCTGGAAGGAATAAGGCTAGTATGCCAGCGGCCAAACTAAACGCCCCGAACACGATGAGGGGCAGTGCCTGACCGAAGTCGGTGCGTATCAAATGTCCCTGTGTGGTGTACATTTTTACCTGCTTTTAACCTTAATTTTGTTACATTTCATCATCAAAGTGTTAATGCTTAGTGATTTTATAGTACTGGCTTGGTCTTATCTGTCATTTTAGATGTACGATTTTAAAGCACATGTGAGTGTATAAAATTTTTATTCATTTTATATAGAATATGTTCTATATAAATATAATTTTACTTAAAGGCGGATGTACAATTTCACAAAATCGGTAATACATTGACGCATTATATAGCTTGGAATATTAACACAAAGGTGTGTATTGTCACATGTGGAATTGTACAGAGAAGCTATAGACATCATTTGTGAATAATAACTCATATTAATGTAATAATGTTTTACATAGAAGCGTACGTAGCCGTGTTAGTCTAATTGATAGTAACGTGAAAGATTAAAGGCAATAGCTTTTAATGTAGACTAACTAGTTTTATTGATCACTAGCTCTCGCATAAACACTACTCTGCTTCATCCAGTGAAGCACAGTGCTCATGCGAAAGCTTATGTATGATCTATAAAACTAGTTAGTCTCATTAATCCCTATAAAATGTGTTGCTGTTAATCTGGTATATTAATAATGTTCAAGTTGGTCGAGTGATAGGAGCACAGAACTTGTAACTAAACGGTAGCGGATTCGAAACCGCCCAGCCCACAGGCCGACTTTTCAGAAGAGGTCCTCAGCAAGTCATTTATCCCCGATTGCTGGAGTAAACCAAAATGGGTAGACACTTGATATCGTCTTTGGCGGGTGATATGCGAGTGTTAAAGGTATTGTATCTATGCTCCGTATAGCTACCATAAACATTAATTGTAAACAGCGTCTGAGAGAGAGCCTTGGCTCATATTTGCGCTCCATAAATATTGTACTTAACTTCTACTTTACTTTACAAAAATAAAAGCGGAGTTTAAGTTCTACTTAGTTCATGGTAGGAAATGTCACTCTCTCTTGCAATAGTGAGCG
The DNA here is from genome assembly GCA_011762755.2 of Epimenia babai. NCBI lineage: Eukaryota > Metazoa > Mollusca > Solenogastres > Cavibelonia > Epimeniidae > Epimenia > Epimenia babai. The sequence continues at coordinate 23,585 of WURV02225713.1, read as the reverse complement.
TTTAGATGTGCATTTATTAGGCTTAAAATAAGCCGATTAAATGCATATGTTTCTCAATATGCCATAGACAAAAATCTTGCTAATTTCACAAGTGGAGGCATGGAAAGAATCCCTGTATTGTGCAGACTCGTAATTCTTAATGATAAATCTCTAAATAATAAATCTTTTGATAATAAATTTCTTAATAAAAAATCTCTTAAGGATAAATCTCTTTCTAATAAATCTCTTAATAATAAATCTCTTAATATTAAATCTCTTAATGGCAAATCTCTTAATAATAAATCTCTAAATATTAAATCTCTTAACGACAAATCTCTTAATAATAAATGTCTTAATAATAAATCTCTTCTTAAATCTCTTCAGATAAAATTTCTGAATAATAAGAGGCCATCTTTGGCGAACTATAATCCAAGTCTACTGCCAAATTAGACATCGAATCCATCAAAATCCCATTATGTTATTGCATATATTCCATTTCAGGAATTCTATTGTTTCAATCTAATGGAGAAAATTCGTTTTCAATCTTGATTCGAAATAATGTGATTTTATTCGTCAAAAACCTGGTCATGGAAAATAAAAGCAACTTCACACAACTTCATAACTTCTTCATTTTTAACCTCACATCTATCGATGTAAGACTTACTATATCGGCGATGTAGGGCGAGATGATGCCACCGATTCTCGAGACCGTAGAACTAGTTCCCAGAACGGTGGTGCGTAAAACAGTGGGAAATAACTCAGTTGTGAACAAGTAGATAACAGCGAAAGCTGCGGATACAGCGAGTTTCCCGATTAAAGCCAGCAGCATTGTGATCCATTGGAGATCTGAAGGGAGCGTGTTTCAGATTCAATTTGTTGCATTCATTAAAAAAAAAGTCATGAAAGTCAATGATGATGACGATGACGATGATAATGATGATTAAATTTGCAACATTTTTTCCTTAAAGTATGTGTTTAACCGGGTTATGAGTGCAGCCTTCTTAGTTTAGAAAGCACAGCGGTGTTTTAGTGCTAATTTATATGTGTGTTATTTTCTGATGATGCTAAGGCCATATCAATGTTTTCAAATAGTGTATTTATTGATGTAAAGTGTGTTAAACAGAAATGCTATTAGTGCACTTTGAATCAAATATATTTCATTTCCTTTAAGAGACTGCATCAACCACCTGTCTTTGTATTTAACCCATGGTATATGACTGCTTAAGCAGCATTTTAAGATTTATCAGTGTAAAGACATTATTGTATAACTTATATTATAATTTCAACTCTAAAGAAGTACATACAGAATCATCATTATCAATATAATCCCCCCGTTACAACAAATGAAAAATTTGTGTCGTAATTTTAATAACAGGTTCGATCGCAGGGGCAATTACAGATGTCACGTTGATTTTAAGAGACACCTGGTCAATATTTCAGAAAACAACACATGTCGCTGTAACATATATTCATTATAATTCTTGAAATAGCATGCAAATTAAATTTGAAAAAAATGGTCAACAGTAATTACTACACCCACCCGTTCTCTGTACATACAAGTAGTCCACCTTTCCTAGCATAGCACCTGACCGGTTTTGGACATGGTTTGTATCAGTGCATTTCTGTGCAAGTTTTATGGACATCTTCGGCAGAAAGATGTTTATGATTAAGACTATGGTTGTTACGCACCTTGACCACCATAGAGAACGCTAAAGATGGTGCAGAGGTTGGCGGCTCCACCGAGGAGCATCATGGATGTGTGCAGCCATTTTCGGCCAATCCTATCGATGAGGAGCAAAGTCAGCGCGTAGCCAATGAATTCTACGACCGCCGACAGGAAAAAGCCGAGGAAGAGGTTTTCATGGAGACGATCCGAGTTTAACGTCAGTCCGTAGTATACAGCTGCCACAACAGCCCTACAATAACAACCACGACAATATCAGAAAACTTGATACTACGGTCAATTAGTCCTGGTTTGCAATAGGCTGATTCTGATTCTCAAGGTAATCGTCGTGTAGACCTTACTTGACCATCAATTAAATTAGGCTAAGAAGGTTAACACAACGAACGGATGAGCCTAATTTTATATGGTGGGGAAAATAAGGGGCAAACACAGTCAGGTCAGATAGTTGACCATCGTCCATTTGAGTCACTGATTCTAAATGCAGGCACACATATGTTGCAAAATCTGCTAAATCTGTGGTAGTTAACGATTATATACTAAGAAATATCAGAAAAGTAAGACCACCCAGAGACCACCCCAATCAAAAAATGTCAGACCAAAGAAGCCTTCAGAAAACTACAGTATTTTGCTGGTTATGATATACAGACTTTAAACATCAGTGGTTCTATGAAAATCGTGTTAAATACCTAAATGCACATGAGAAAGCTTGCCCCTGTAGCTCAGTGGGTAGAGCACCAAACTAATTATGTGGAGGTCGTGGGTTCGAGTCCCATCAGAAGTATAGGGTTTTTCTGTGCCTTTCTCTCCAGCTATTCATAGAACCTTATTGGCTACCCCTATTACCATTACAGTGCATGAGTTATACCACAGGCCCATTGGCAAATAGCATATATAAAGGTGTTTTTTGCCACTTTTGCCCCCCCCCCCCCAAAAAAAAAAAAAAAAAACATTCCTACTAGCTGAACCGGGCTAAGACATTCAGAACATTCTTGATTTCACTTCAGTAATAAGTCATCTCCCTTGCAGTGAATCTTGAGAGTTTCAATGTTGTTTATTGTGCGCTTTGGTGAGTTGCCAAGAGCTCGTGTTATAGGATTATATATTTTAATTACTAACATATAAATGCGGATTAGATTCCAGTTGGTCCTGTTCTCTGATGCATAGAAGATAGCACACATATATACAATAGCAACTTAAAATAATGATGGTTAAATTGAATAAATACGAACGAACGGATGAACGAATGAATAAATAAATAAACCCTTGTGCAGATTGTTCATTTTGTTTTTTGCTGATAGTGGAAGTCATCTCCCAGATTTTTACACCAAAGTAAGTTTAGAATTAAAACTGTTGTAGCAGAGCATTGATGCCTAGTCACGCCTGCTGTCAAATCTGCTATATCTACCTTCACACTGTGCGAGTTGTTTAACATGGTGTTGGCCAACTTGTTGAAACAGTCTGACGTTGCCTTCACACTGTTAAACAAGGTTTTGACTTGTCGCTAACAATTTGCCGAAATTACGGACTACTTGTCACCTGCCATACGGTCTATAGTTTGTGAGCAGTGGCGAGTAAGGAAATCAATAATCGAACTTCAGCCACGAAGGGGGAGTGAGAACATTCCTACCTTGTCATTGGCTGAGCCTTCCAACAAGGGTTGGAGTTTTGAACATGCTTGATCCTTTAAACCCTAAATTTTTCTCGCAGTATTAAGGTTGATGTTGCGAGAATTCATTGGTGCCGAATGTATGATCACATAAGTTAACAAATCACAGTGTGTAAAGGCGCTATTACCAATTGAAGAAGATCACGGCTGTTCTGGAGACAAGTTTCTTGCTGGAACAGAGATTCCATAACTTCGGTTTCGGCGAATCTCTCTCTTCATCGACAAGGTCAAGATTCTCTGGTAATTGTGTCCCGTTAACTTTAGCCACCTTTTCCAGTATAACGATGGCATCCTTAATTCTACCCTGAGTGACAAGCCAGCGTGCAGACTCCGGCATGAACCTTGGTTACAAAACAAACGAGTTTATAATAATAGGAACAATAGCTTTTGGTAGTCCCGCTATATATAGAGGTAGTATAGCTTCTGTATATACTACGCAACGGGGTACAATGTAGAATTGCGACAATAAATTAGATTAAATTGTATTATTCTGGTATGTATAATTATGTAACTGCATACATATAACTTATATTGATATAGAATTTTATTATTTTCTATGATTTTTTCTGTCTACGTTCACTTCTAGTGCGATGGATGGGTTGCTAAGCCGCGGCATCCTTGGATTTACTTATGAGTCATGTACAAACTATCTCGCGGTTATTGTGAAAACAAAACTATAAATTATACACTGTATGTTATTCAGACACAGTGAGATGAAAATTGTAGGTGGGAACGTACTACTAAGTCCTCTGACGTGCGGCAGCTGTTGCATATTCATTAGTGTAGTCTAGGTTAATTTTCCTCACGGTTAACCAATAAAGACAGTACAACACATTTTACAGCCATAATTAAGTTATCTAATCCAAAGAAAGGTGGGTTGGTAGTCATTTTAACTGTTATGCAAGGGTCCATAAGCATCAGCAGACGTGGCTACACTAACGACGCTATCTGATGCACATGACATCGATGTACCGCGTAAGTCATAGTGAGATTAGGAGTTACCAAATTCTTCAGTCATTTTTCAGCACGAGCATTGCACTTAGAATAATGATATATTAACAATACATTATATCGTCTTTTTCGCCGATGTCCATGCCATTATAGTTGACCTTACCATTACCGTTATTGTAGATTTCCAATATATGCTATAACAGCACTTTTGCTCGGCTCACCACCAATAAAGCAAGAAAAAAGCCGCAGGAATTGAAATGAGGATTTGTAGAATGGCCCAGTCGCGGATCAGGTACGACGCTCCAGCGAGAATCATCTCACCGATTGCAAAGAAAAATTCAATGACGATACCGGCCCACATACGTTTCGTCTTGCCAACGAGTTCCATACCTGAACACAGCCAATCCCGTTCATTGGTAAAAAGGACAAAAATGGCATTGTGAAATGACAAAATAGAGCCCCACTTCATGTAAACTACAAAACGATTACGCGATTTCGGTAGGTATCGGTTTCTACGTGCCCGGACTGAGCACTGTTTAATTCAGCCAGTTTCTCACGGATAATGAAAAGTAATTGTTTCACTTTTCAATCAATCGGTCATCTTGTGCAATAGCGAAAATCAAAGTTTTCATACGGTAGCTAGTGCCAAAAACATATGTACAATGACGCTATATGACATTAGTTTAGCTACCTAAAATGCTTCATGCCGACATTGCCACATGGTACAACGACTGGTGTGACAATAGATGCTGTTAATTGATTTAGATCGATTTAAACGATGTCATTCCCGAGGCAATGGTTCAACTATCCCCCATATATACAGCCGTTTTGTGGATAAAACCTTGTTTTTTGTGGTAGGGCTGGTAATTGCGGATACAATTCTGCCTTCAAGCAAAAAATGAACGTTCTTGACATAATTTAACCACGGTATCTACTAATTCGTATGGTTAACTTTTATACATTTGCACATATATAAATTTCGCCATGGTTTAGAAATTCATATTAGAAGTTGGCAGTCTCTAAAATAAACGTTTTATATTACACTGTAATGGTTGTGACGTAAATGTACAGAATTTCATCCTTCCACTGCGTCCTGGATATGTGTTGTCATCTGCCATTACCGAAAAAAGTTAATATGTTAATTCGGGGAAATTAAGCCAACCACATAAATTTCTATAATAGAATAGACCAGGATAATAGTTACTGTGGAAATTCCTATGTTTGTCCTAGGCAGTGCCAGCTGTTACGTTGAATGGGCCGCTAGCTAAAACAGCAATAATTCCATCTATGCTATCGTTTATTTCAGTGGACGTGTATGGCAATTTGATATACCCCATTATTATTATTGTATACGTTCATACCCGAAGTAAAAAGTCTGCATGTAACCGCACCATAAGAAATCGAACGCTATTTGCAATTGCCTATGTTCCCGCTATTGTTGCGGCAAGCAGACATTATATGTCCATATGTTGTCACAGCTGAGTTTCACAATGCGAGTTAGGCTGTTCTCATTTTCTCGTCGCTGACAGTTTTGGGTCCTCCTATCTCATCACTTTAATGCTACCCACCTAATTTTTTATGAGATCGCCCTGCACAGGCTCGAATTATAGTCTTGCTTTAAGGTAGTCATCGGGCACCTAATAATAAGATCGCCCACTGGTAGCTTTGGCTGAGTAAGTCAAAAAATATATAAAAATCCCAGGTCTTTACTTAGTCAAGATAGACAGATTCGGAAACGTGCACAGAGGTAGACACAGATTCGGCACGCAGAGAAAGGACAGTAGTCCAGAGTCTCACATTATCCCTGTCGAACCCATACCCGCAACAATAATACAAGTAAATTGCATAGATTTACATGCAGAACACTACAACTCTTGTACATAATGGGAATAATTCTATTTTTGTTAGCGAACCTAAATTTCATGCAGCCTTTAAATTCGAGTATAAAATGGACGTAACGTGCAAGATCAAATTGAAGTTTTCCCAATTTTATTTTGCTTTCATCAAAAATTCGTCTAAAAGTTGTTCCAAGATGAAACCAACTGGTAACGCATTAATAACAAATTATATATAATTTACATTATGCTACATACTCGTACATTTTATCGTATTATTAATGGTTTGTTATAAAGCTTTTCATTTATTTTGTTTTGATGTCTTAGACCTTGAGATCTTGAAAACTTGATTGTTAAGTCTAGTCCCCCGGGTACATGCGATTGGTTACCCCAGTTATATAGCCTATGCAATTGGCCTATGAGTATGTATATGCCCGGACCTCTACGCGCACCTAAAGGTACATTTGTTCTTTTGTTCTACCTAGACGTAATTCATGTGAGAAGCATCGGCTGCTGAGGGTGCTAGCGCGCAACTTCACGTGAATTCCGTCATGATCTATGTTACTGGCACGTATTGCTTGGTAGAATGAGGGTCTCACTTGTTGATAAACCAGGCAGGACCCAGTTAGAGTGGATGGTAGTTTCCTCCTCCGATGTCAAATTTTGGGATATTTTCATTGTATTTGGGTGATACATCCTAAGTTCCTATCACGATGATCTTTTAGGATACCACTACTGGGTGTATTCTTGTTGGAAAGATTTGATAAAAAAGTACGCTACTGCCTTCTATCTATTCGTTCAGCTATTACAACGTACGACGTCGCTTGTGGCTCCGCCTTGCTGTATTGTATTTTTTTTACAAACTGGCTGGTCTCCATAGAGTGCAATTATTTATGTCAGGTTTTACAGCAAAATTTACGGTAACTGGAAGTCACCAGGTTGTCGGCTAGACAGTGTTATTTTCGTGGCGGTATAGTGTTAATTGGTTTGTCAGACGTGCGAGATATATAGAACTTGTTCTATTACAGAATTTTCATGGCTATCTCTAGTTGACAGCCGCTAATAAATGTCGAGGACAAAAATTGTCATAGAAACTAATCAATGTTGATGGCCTATTACAGACTATTGCAAAATATTTTTGTATTTGCGATAAAAGACCGAACACGAGAGCGACTAACCCAAAACGAAAGCGCTGATAAAGAGACCGGATGTTGTGACTCCGATAAAGAACCGACAAATGGAGTAGCCAATAGGATCGGAGACGAAAGCGTTGCCCAAGCCGACGACAAACTGCATGAGGCACGAGAGCACGAGAATCTTCTTCCGGCCTAAACTACACGGCGACACTACGCAAATTAGAATAAAAATTCACTAGTGTATGTACATAACAAAATAAATGCATCATTCGGATATGTAGCTGTACTTGTTACGCATAAGTTCTGTGCGAAAAATTTGACTGTCTAAAATAGCGTAATCCTATTTTATTGCTAGTTTGGTGCGAAACTGAAAGTTTGATCGCCTTTGCGAACGCCCGTGATGAGATTAGGACAACGCGTTTTGTTTCCCCTTGCATTCCAAGAGAACATAATTTTCATACTCCACTCTGTGCCATTAGAAACATGTCAAATGTTTTTCTCTCATCTATAACTCTAAATCATTATTTCCTCTGTAAAGTTTTATTGCCATTTAAAAATTATATAAATTATAATCGGTTATACAGTGTCAAAAAGGAAATTGGGATAAAAAAATCATAAATGAAATTATATTGTGTGATTCATTGTTCATAATACGCCAATAGAAGCTAAGAGTAACACTACGCCAAATGATCCCTTACTCGCATATCTACTGTTATAATATTCAGAGTAGGAACATCTAAAAAAGTCGGCTGGGAAAATTTTCCGTAAGGTGATGCCACCGTCATAAATGCAGAATTCCCCATGGCACCATTGTTATTTCTCAACTAAACTACAAAATCTGCTGTTCTCCACATTTGCGCTGCTCTTATATCGGATGCAAATGTTCGGCCTCAACACTTTAACGCGAGCCTTCTGAATATTCAAGTTTTCCCCCAATTTACAGTTTCCTTTATCTGGTGTCGCTGGTCAGTAAAGTGGTCTGGAATCTAAGGTTAAGATTCCCTCATACAAGCACAGACTTATATGAGTGATTGTTACATAATACTGTTTAAGTTCATTACTCACTGTTGGAGTACTACTGTATTTCTCATAGCACCGATATTGGTATATTTTGTATATCTGAAAACTAGTATATAGTATATTCCGCCTACCCGAAGTGTTTGTATATTTGGTGTGTCTCTATAGTACATCTCCTATATAATCGATCGCAGTTATCTTCTTCACAGTTTTAATGGTCCTTCTCAATCTCTTGCCGCCACATTGTTAATTGATCACTTACGCAAGGTTTCTCATTTATTATGAACATTTTATTGTACACTGTTGGTTGTATACCCGTTCCCGGGTCTATCAATAAAGAATTTGATTTGATTTGATTTGATTAGACAGACGGGGAGAGTTACATTTCACATAGTCGTATGCCACAGAGAAACTTTTGGTGCATTGGAAGTTTTTATTTATGTGAGCAAAATTCAATCGCGAGTCATTCCTCAGCGTGAGTTGCCACACACTATCACTCTTCATCTTAATCCATAAAAATGCTGCTTTAACACCAATAATGGAGTAATCAGAAGCTGTAATCGAGCCTGAGTCGCGGGGAAGGCATTGCTGTTCAAATAAGACATTAATTTAGTAGCCCTGGATCATGAACCAAACAAGCGATGATATCATAGCTTGAAATTGCAATGAAAAAATAAAGCAGTAGTGGGCTATTATGACATTCACTATTCCACATGTGACACAAATTAATTTTTTAAGTGCGCTACTCATTTGATTGATGTGTCAGTAATCAAGTGGATGACATCAAAGCTTTATGAGTTGGAAGGGGGAAGAGTGTGCATTTAAACTGATATATTTATAAAAAACCTAAATTGGCTGGGTGAATCGTCTAAAATAAAAATTTGTATTCCAGTTTCTTCTCTGTAATACAGCCTGTGCATTTAAGAATAATGATTCGTTCATTCATTCATTTATTCATTTTCATTCATTAATACACTTTGATCTCTGTCGATTATGTAACAATAAATGTATTTACTGTCATTGTAATGTTTGGAAATTGAGAGTTGTTACAAAGTTGTTTACGCAATACCGGCATAAACTGGTTGACAGTATCTTAAGGTGAACGGGATTTGTTCTACGATCTTCCTACAACAGAATATGAGTTTCCATTGGTTGAAATTACGTCATTATTTTGAAAGTTATCTAGAATACTCCAGTCACACGAAAAGACTATACTTGCGGAGACTATAGTCGCGGCACTCGGGAGCAAATCTGAACTGTCTTCGTCGCCAGAGTCGCTACTGTGATGGGCCATTTTTTAACTACGTCGTATCACGTGACGAACGTGTCACGTGAGAGTAACAAACGAGCGGGAGAAGCGGATGGGTCGTGTAAATGACCTTCCGAGTTGAGTGCAACACGGAGGCGGGACTTGGACCGGATTAATCAGACAGATGTAAATCCACTATAGGCCTAACGATTTCCGAGTCCTCCCTTCGCAGAAAAGTTTAATTGAGAGTAACCGAGTATTTGCGATAGTTATTCGTTTTAAGCATTCTCGTTACTATCCCTGCTTAGTGCATAATATTTTCCAACTTGTAAATTCATATGCTGAAGTGGCAATTCTTTGCAACTATTACTGAAGATAGAATTGCTTACACCCTCTCATATGTTAAAGCATATTTTTTTGATTGAATATAGTCGATAAAAGGATAATTTTACTGTCACAGACATAATAATATTATTACCTCCGCCAAGCAGCGAAGGAATTCTGTTTTGGATGGCGTTTGTCTCGTCCGTTTGTGCCTAATTTTACGCAATAATTTACAAAGATATTTGAATGAAATTTTCCAGGAAGATCGTAATACTATTTTGACGCGCCAAAGTTCGCTTTGGACGCTTTCATTTGCTTTTCTACGACATGGCGTCCTTTGTAGCGCTAAAAGTGTCCCCTGTTTCTACAATAATGCTTATAACAATTAGCTATATAAGGATATATACGTCCTCAAAATTCCTTTGCTTCGTAGGCCGTTTACACTCGCATATTTATATCTGACATAAATATTTGTTACACGCATTAGTAACAAATGTCACCGATTTAACGTCGAAAACGAGTATTTCACGGAATAGAGCATGCTCTATTCCGTGTAATAAATGTCACGGATTGGCCAATGAAATGCGCCGCTGTATTTCCTTTCTGAATTTTGCCCAAAAAATGGCTGCCGAAACGAAATCCAATGTTCGGCTCTGCAAAAGCGACCGGCGTGTCCATATTGTACGTCGTCGCCTTTTTCCAGCCGCTATGAGTAGTTCGGCACATGCTGTGACTATGCCTGCTATCACAATCGAAAGTTCAGGTTCAGAATCATCGTTATCGTCGGTTTTATTAGAAGGAAAGTCATCGGAGTGTAACGGACAGCACGCCGCCATTATGGAAACTGTGTCACGTGACAAATTTCGCAACGCAGATATTTTGCCGCGTGTATTCAAGTGTAAACGCTCGCTGAATCGAGATTCACCACGGTGAAATTTGTGTCAGATATAAATACGTATGCGGGTGTAAACGGCCTATTATGCTAGTTCATGGTTACACGTACACGCTCGACAATTTTCCAAATTGAATATCGATGAACTATTACGGACACCACTTTTTTTGTTATTTAATCTTGCAACAGAATACGTTCGTCAATGTAATAATATTAGTGAATATTGAATACGACTAATAATAGTGCGTGTCTACGATAATTTTCGGATTCTATTTGTCGTCCGTCAAGATGAACGAAAGCTCTACGCACGCTGTTAAACGCACGGAATAATCAATTGTTTACCATGATGAAATATCCATACAAAACGTAAACTATTAGACTGTAATACAAAAGGTACAACTCCAAAAAAACGCAGAAATCAAATTATATATATATATCGAGGAAAAACAGTGATCGCCATATAGGTAATATTCGATGTGTAATTAATTGAAGACACTAACCTATTAAAAGAGTTAACACATAGCAATGGGTATTTTATTTTGGACAGGTGCATCGCTACATGAACAGAATTACATTAAACGCGAATAAGTTGCATGCAGTTGCACCAAAAATTCCTTTCTCGAAAAGACGTAAAAATCCATAGAAGCCGTCCAACGAGCTCATCGTGTACGAGGCACGACAGTGTGCTGTTGCGAACTTTTAACATGCGTTTTAAATATCTCAGACTAGTGTGCTCCATACACGGTGCTTTCGCAGCATTTTAAATCTTGTGCACTCTAAACTTTTGAACCGCACTCGAGAACTGGCATCACTAGACATGCGTATATACCAACCTTCGTAGCTATTCTAACAGATCTAAATCCATAAACATATTTAAAGGACCAAGCTGGTAAAGCGTCGATACGCTTTACGAGCTTGGTCCTTTAAATGGTGAGTGCCTTCAAGTACGATCCCCGATAAGATATCGTTAAACTCGAATATTTAAATAAACCAATTAACGACTTAAGACCCGCGTTAGTACCACTTATCCTTCTTTGAAGAATTTTCGCCATTGCAGCACACCAATGCATTAGTTTTTAAAACATTGATAGTGAGGCCCGAGAGCTTGCAGAACGAGTCAAGAACGAAGAGTCCATTGTGTTAATTGGTTGAGTCATTAGAAACGATAGCTTTGTTGTTAACATATAATATTCAATTGCTGACAATGCCTTGGAATAGTTTTACTCCAACGCCAGCGAATCCAACTCGTCACTCAAATCATTGATAAAAGCAATGAATGAGTATGGCGATAATGTTTCTCATTGCTTTGGTCCAATTTCAAATCAAATATGGGGTGTAGCTAGCATCCATTAACCCACACACACGCTCACGCATTTATACATCTTTGCTTCGAGCGTTTTGCAGCGGTTGGCGATATATTCTCGTCTGACGATATTAACGATATAAGTTGATAAGGTGTGAGATTGTGTAAGATTCTGCAGTTCATTAAAATATCGAATATTTCAATGGGTTAATTAGAGTGAGTTGTTATCCATGCAGGCGAGGGTGCCATTTGTTATTGTGATACTCTTGATATAACCCGCGCAAAATGCTTTATGTTCTTTGCGTATGTGAGATCATTATTATTGTACGTATTCTATCCATGTCTTCTTGAATTTTTAGTTACTGAAAAACTGTTCTTGAAAGCTAAGAACAACATTAATACAAAGGTCTTAGGATATGCTCGTGGCATAGATTTCTTTAACCCTGCAGAATGATCGATGCATCGCCCTAAGTTATGACGTCCATTGTTTATACGACAGCTGAATGCTGTTCAAATAACGATTTCGTTACAGCCTAATTACTAAAACCCGGAAAATGGTATATATACAGGGTGGTCCAATGAATCTTGACCCCCTTACATGTTCCTGCCTCTGAATTACCCATTATTGAGATTTTTAATTTTTTTTATTTTTGTGTTTAGAGCAACTTATTTTCAACTAGTTGGCCAGCTTTAAGTGCATGTATACACTTTTCCCACTTCCGGTTTGAGCAGACGACAAATTGTACACTAGAATTTATAGCGTCATTTTCTTTAAATTGTACTTTTATGATGGCGATATCTAAAATATGTATACCAGTGCCATATTCGTGACCTCGAACGTTTGAAAGAAGTGATAATCGAGAAATGGGAAGAATTGTCTCAAACTTTCATCAAAAAGCAATCCAGTCATGGCCGAAACGACTGCAATGCGTTGTTAGAATGGAAGTTGGCCACATCGAACACATTTTCGTTTGAAGTTGTGTCTTTTACGTCATTAATAGACAATCATTAACTTTGGATTGAGTTAAAATAATTAAAATTGTCAGTCAATATGTGAAACTGCATTTTCTTGTGAAAGCGTATAATCTTGTGAAAATGAATGCCCGAAATATGGCATAGGTATGTGTTCATGATTATAATATGAGTACATCAAAGGTTTTGTAAATACCTTATATGCTGTTTTCTAATTAGAATTGATGGTTCTGTCCATTAAAATTGAAATTTGTAAAAAATGTCATTCTGTTATCGATCAAGGCGCAATAACATGTAAGGGGTCAAGATTCATTAGACCACCCTGTATATATATATAATACGTATATGAATTACATGACATTCAAAGATAAAGATAATACAATAATATTTCATTCTTGCAGATGATAAAAATGCATCTAAATGTTTCTTTCAAAATAGTAAAAATGTCCTTTTACGCAGCTTGTATTGGTATGTGGGTATAATCTTTAATACACCCCCGGGATGCAGTATTATGGCTTGCGACTCAACTCCACTAATGACCGCATGCAATATTGAGAGCCAGAATTTTCGCGAGTGTCATAAATGAGCCACAATTCTATTACGTCCGGTTTCTCTGCGTTCAAGCTGACGTAATGGCGCCGTTACTTTTGCCCTGGCCAGCTTTTATACGAACATAGTATGAATTATTAATTTGTAATTAGACGCTAGTTGGATGAGGGGCAGTGTACGACGCGGGAGGAACCGGTTCGCTAGTACCCCAATTATGAATAAACTGCTTTTTATGTTATTCGGCGTCCATTCTTTTCTCAGCGTTCGCATTTCAGTCAGCCTGGTGTACGTCTCTTTAACTAATCAATGCATTGTCTGTCAAACAACTTTACATTCTAATGATGATTGCTCATTTATTCGATCTCAGAATAATTTATCATCATATTGGAAAGTATTTCTATAAACAAACAACCACATATAACCCGCGTGAGTTATGTGTCATTTTGAATGTTACTGCATGTGTAATGTTTTATGGTTACGCCGAAAGAAGAAATGAATGTGCTAGTTTATGCGGTTGTTAACACGGTGTCCGTCGTAAATGCCCGACGATGATACCTAGTTGAAAATGTTAACAGACAACCCACAGATTTTGGGGGCTGCGCCAACTAAGCGAAGGGTGATGATTATTTACAATGAGATGACGGTATCCCGGACAAGTCGTAATGGTGGAGACCATGTATGAGGCAGCCGAATCGCTGCAATATCATGGGGATGAAGACGTTACACTCAGCCACAGTACAAGGGCTACCAAAACTCCTATGAACAGACGAGGTTACACAGTTTTTGCCCGACAAACGTCATAGGTTGTATTTCGGCAAGAACAGGGATCGATTCACGGTTTTCTGCATTTCAATCCCAGATCTAACAACTGCGTCAATAGGGTTTTTGATCAGATCGCAACTGGCAAATTAAGAATAGGTAACAAAGAAACTGTTGTGTTAATATTCTATTCGAAACGACATACGACATGTGCACGAGTAGTACTTTCGGGTTTGCAGAAACAGAAACAAAAAATCCAAGCGAGTGTCATTTCCCTGAGTTCGTGCAGAGTCCAGTCGACAAGACCGGGGTCACTGGCGATCTTCGACCGTGGTCAACGCGCACGTGGTGGCTAAATATCCGCAACAGCCCCCATCAGGCCGAAAGGCAAGCGGTGGGTGTACATCTCCCCCAGCTAGTTATAAACCATACCTGATGAGTGGATATGTTATTATCCCGATATAAAGTAAAACACGTCTAACATTGACTTTATGGAGATCATGACGATTATTATGTATCTCAATAACACCCAACATAGGTAAAACATAACAGTATTTATAACATAACGTGACGTACATACGCCATTATGTTGTTAATACGCTACACCGGAAGTGCGTCATAAGGTAGGTAAAACGGCGGTTTGATTCTGACATTTGCATTATTTTTTATTGTATCGATTTGAAGACTTTTTAGGAATAATATTTCAGAAAATGTATATAGGAATCATCGATTTTTGCTTATTTACTGAAACGTAATACGGAGTTCGATGCGCCATCAATAACGCGTATGCTGATACACGGTAAAGAGAGGGGAAGACAGCGCACGATGGGCGCGGTAATTAAATACGCCCGTAATAGTTACCATTTAACATTGTATATCGGCGTCATTCATAACGAAAGTCTGTGGTTTGAACGACGAGTACCCGAGTAATTATGAGGTGTCATTGGCGTATTACGTCTGTAATTGTTTCGCCCATTACGCGACATTCCAGCAATGTTCAGAATGCCTAGGTAACTACGGCTCACCGTGAGCTCATCGATTCGTGATCGATGCCATCCGATAAATCATGGAGTAGAAAACTGAAGAAACAGGCCTCCGGATGGTCAGTCGAGGCGGCTGTAGACACTATTAAAGATCCGACCGAATCCACGCACCGCAGAAAACATACTTTTATCTGCGCACCTATTTCTAGATTCGCCATTATACATAGCAATGATAAACCGGTATTGAAAATGTTACGTTCGATCGATTTAAACTACAATCATGTTCCGCGTGAAGGAACATAGCTGGCGAGTACAATAACCCATGTGTATCAGCGTAGGCAATAACAAGTTCGTAACATATCAATTACCTGTGTTTGTCCTTACGGGGAGCTTCGACGAATCGGCGTACATCAAGCGACGTCTAGCTTTAAGCCGACTTTGAGAGATCAACGTGGGGATTACTGACTCTGCCCCAGGAGTAGAGTAATAGAGGCATTTCGCCGTAATGATTTGCAGTTGCCAGTCTTGTAGTGCATTCTAAACGGGAACTTGGCAATTCTTTTGCTCTACTCCAACGCGTATTTTACCCCCATAGCTTCTGTGAGTGTAGTACTGTATTCTCCTACTCTCTATATATTGTTTGGTTCACGCGAGACTCGATGCCGTATCTTGCCCCAGCGTGTTTCTCCATACCGTTTTAAACCACATCGTTTCTCTCGATGCGATGCCGTATTTTGCTCCAGCGTTCTATCGATACGATATTTTGCCCCAGCGTTCCTCTCGATGCCGTATTTGCCCCAGCGTTTCTCGCGATACGATATTTTGCCCCAGCGTTCCTCTCGATGCTGTATTTTGCCCCAGCGTTTCTCTCGATACGATATTTTGCCCCGGCGTTTTCTTCAATATGAAACTTTATCCCGCGTTTCTATCGATATCGAATTTTTCGCAGCGTTTCTTTCAGTACCAGATTTGGGGATCTGCATTCAGCGTCGTTTTATGAAACTCCGTCTTTCTCAACTCCTCGCGTGGTGAATGAATAGACGAATAACAGTACTATGTAGCGTGTCCAGAATACACTGAAATATCGAGCCACTCGCGAAACGAAAACTCACTATATCAAATCCTAATCACACAGAGATCAATATTTATCGAGGCTCACGCAGACACATAGGTTCATCGAAAGTCAAACACATTCCTCTTTTCTAAATACATTGCGGTTATCATTTTACACATGTTATGTTTGGCTTGATATCCGTATATATTTAATCACGCTCCGCATTCACTTCGCCAGGTCTACGTATCTCGCCGGGTCATGTGGGCTTATAGACAACAATCTCCGAGGGCGTGCGACCCGTTTGGTTTTACTAACACTGCTTTTACCAAGGATTGTCCAGAACCGTATCTCCTGTATAACCGGACGTGCCTCGTGCAAGAGTCCGGGAACATGGTTCGAGTTCTGCAGACTGGACCCAACAGGTCGAAATATATCGTATAACGCTGAAGAAATCATAGCGATATTGTTATTTTATCCCTACGCGCCCCTTAAAATGATGATATTTGCTGATTTATTTGACTTCATCCGGGTTCCGTGTTGTATAAATAAACTGAAGAGAAATGTGTGACATTAATTCACGGCGCTTTCAAAACGTCACGATCTCGCCAAATGTCGGATTGTGACGCTTTTTCGAGGAACGCAGACGATAATTGAGTTAGTATAGCATTTTCGTACACGCTGTCTGGCAAATATGGGCTGCCTAACCGAATATCTTTTAGTGTACGATTATGACATCGTGTCGGAGAGTGTGTGTAGGTGAAAATGGAGAATAGCAAGGTTTTACAGCCACTTGCAATTGTCGGTAAATGTCAATCACAATATTCATTGCTCCGTTACACCATATAACATTTACAATAAACTTTGAGGCAAATCTTTCCAAATAATCCACACAGTCTCGCTTATTTGGTGCCGTCGAAGGCGTCGGAAAAATCTTCGCGTGCATTCAAATTGGCAATCTCTCGTATTCTAAAGCCGCATTTCGAGCCTCAGCACCACACCGTCTATCTCAAACGTTTCTTTAATCATCTCATTGTGGATAAGAACTTATTATCAGAGCTATACCTGACTATGATGACGGCGATGCGATGAATATCAGTGGAAACCTTATCTCCACAAATTAACCACCATGTCCAGGAGAAACGCAATAACTGCGCTTTAGCCAGGCGCGGTAAATAGCTAACTGCGGGGTATAAAACGAATTAATCCCAAATTATGCGCGCACAAACACGCGCTTATACATCTCACAAACACGCGTATGGGCGTGCAGGTCACGCACATTAACACACCCACGCACGCACAAATACACACAAAACCACGCACGCACACACAAACATATACGTCACATACACGCACATACGCACAAATTCACGCTAAAACTTCACAAACACGCGCACAATCATACACGTGACACAAACGTACTCGCACACACGCACAAATATACGTACATTACACGCACTCACAAAGACATATATCACGCATACAAACACATACATACATCGCCACTGAGTTATTTCGGGTTTTCTTGGCGACGCATTCGAATAAAACACCAGATTTGGGTGAATTTCGCCAATTTTCGCATATCAATTGCTAAATAGATCAAACAGCGTGATGCGTTTCAGCGTGATCCTGCGCCACTGTAATTACGACCAATTATGCCTTCAATATCTTACCCCGGCAATACCGTACGTGTACAATTTTTATTTGCTAAAATTGTATTGCATTCAAGAGAAATTACCACCAATTAACTTGAGGCGTGTACACTACTGAATACTGCCACGAGAAAAAACACATAGCCAGATTGATTGGCTAGATAATTATGAAGCCAAAGAAATGGGGGCAGATCTTATCCGATCGACCTCATCTTCCGAGAGTGTGTAAGTATCAAAAGTAGCAGGAATATTCAACATTTGCAATGGGTTATCTGTATTATAGTCAGATGCTATCGTCGACACGAATAATGTATATTGTACGTTATATCTGATTTAGCGAACAGGATGAAGGGCGGTGGGAGGGTGCAGAGAGAAACACCGTAGAGAAACAAGGACACATACAAGTTGACAGACGGACATTGCTTTTAATCTTTATATCAATACAATCAGAGATAGAGGCGGTGAAGATGGACAAAGGACGGAAGGGAGAGAAAAAAGAGAGTGGGAGAGGGAAGCATAGGGAGAGAGATCAAGATATAGAGGGGAGAAAGGCAGTGACACTAAAAGGCTGCCAGGGAGACAGACATATTTTTTAGTTTTTTTACTACACTACACTACAATAAGTTACATACGATGCTCATGTACATTGTGCATAGCCTAATAGATAAAAACGCGTATTTATAAATGGGTGAATATAGCAAATGAATTATGAGATATGTGCCTAATTCCTTGAAAACTAAAATTAATATTCAACGCGTCAGCTTTCGTAGTAAGCTACAAACATGCCCTATGCGATAGTTTGTCTACGAATCAGCTCCCATTATTTACACGTTGGGCAATGCAAAAGTATAAAATGCGAATTTTTGTTTCAGGAAACCTTTGTTTGTCTGTTTGGATTTTATAAGAAGAGGCGCTAATGTGATTCAAGTACGACAAGGTAAGCTATCGTGCTTTTATTTCCCAATATCCCAGTATGGATAAGCGGATGTACTTGCATAAGGGGAGACCGAAACAATACGTAAAACTCGGTGATGTCATAACACATTGAATATTCATTCTATAAAATTAACATCTGTACAGCATAAAAATGTGTACTCCTGCAATCGACGACTTATCACAAAATGCGTACTTGCGCACTCGTCGCTCCTTATGTCACGGGTTGGACAACGAATGAGCGATTTACATATTTAAAGCATATGTCAAAAATTAAGTTTAATCTAAAGAAAATCTGCGGATCGCTTGATAGAGTTGGAAGAACACAGGGACACGGGCAAAACATAACCGCCGCTATAGGTAATTCTATATCCCCTCCCAGTAAAAATTCCATAAAAATATTTTAAATTCCGGAGACATGTATCCGGACTAAATATATATGTGTGTGTGTGTGTGTGTGTGTGTGTGTGCGTGCGTGCGTGCGTGTGTGTGTTGGCGCACGGTATATCATGGTGCATGATTCGCGTTCGTTATTTCCTTCCTTTTCACTACACCAACTAACACTAAGCGCGTCTGTGGATTGTGGTATGGGGGGGGGGGGGCTAGCGACGTTAGCGCTTGATTTATGCCATAAGTAATATAGTAATATTTTCTTTCCAAAAAATCGTCAATCATAATTCTGCCTCAGCGCGGTCATTGACAGAGAAAATTATTCATAGAAACCAGAAGCGCGTCGCCTCGATTTGCAAAACAATGAAGACGAGATATTTCGAACAATTCCTTTCGTTGCCGCTCTCACGAGCTATCCAGAAGTGAATATCAGTTATATGCCAACCAAATCGATAGATAATTGAGTTTTCTTAGGTGTCTGTGATATTTACATGGACGGCGACAGTTTTGTATTATTAATGGCAACAAACGAAACATCGTCTAACTTTGAAATATTCGATATATATACATTTATTCTCAATATCATGTTTGTTTTAAGGTAACGCTATAGGGCATGGCTGTAGAAAGCATGTACAGTTTTTAATGTACATATATTTTTTTCACCTCTGGCATCCTTACAGATAAGTTTATTGTCTCGTGGTTGTGGCAGGTGTGCGGGCGATTATAAGATCTCCAAGATACTCGGGCGCGGTGGAAGTAAGGCATTTGTATGTGAGGACAAGTGTCTTGAACTGTATGCGCTGTATTACCAATACGGAAGCCAATAGAGGGAAATAAGGGCAGGAGTGATATGTTGAGAGCGGTGAGTATGAGTGAGGAGACGAGTTTTTGAGCTTCTGGAGTCGTTTAGTGTTTTTCAGACTATAATATCCACATGTGATAACGTTTCTGAGGTTGGGTCTCAATGTAAAGTATTAGAGGAGATAGAGATTTTTGGTGGAGGTGTGAAAAATGTGAATTTATGAATAGAATTTCTGTCTTATCAGGGTAGAGCTTTACTGTATTTGTCAATATCCATTGAGTAATGTCCTGGAGTTAGGTAGATATTTGCGTGAGCTTTTTGAGAAGTCTGTAGAGTTGTCTGGGTTCAAACGTATGCAAAGTCGAGTGTCGTCAGCATATAAGTTGTACTTGATACCATGTTGCTCAAAAATGTCACCGAATGGCGTGGTATTGGTTTAGAAGAGGAGGGGACCAAAAACGCTGCCTTGAGGAACACCTTAGAGTAATAGATAAGGTTTTGACTTGTGCTTGAACAATGAAAGGACAGTTTTGTAGGTAAGGGATAATCCATGAGAGAGCAGTGTGTCTGATGCCAAAGCGTGTTTCAGGACGAGAAGGTGAAGTTTCATGTCATGATCACTCTTGTCCATATCTGCACTTAGGTCGAGCATGACTAGTATTACAGCTTTGTTAGATTCGAGGGATCTGCGGACGCTGTCAGAAATTTAGAGAAAGAAAGTTTCTCAACTATGGGTTTTCTGGCGCACACCACCACCACGAATTTCTATCTTCTTCAATGAGAAAACCGTTACTCCAACTACTACTGCCCCGCTAAGCTCGGTGTCACATTGGACTGCCACTATACATATAGACTCAACATCAGCCATGCTATCAGATATGTCTACTATAGTCTAGAAAACGTTTTCTCTATATCAAAATATCTCAACTCCACACTGCCATACCCTAGTTCATGCTCACAGATCGACAACTGCAATTCTTTCCTGACTAATTTTCCTCTATGCGCCATTAAACGACTCCAGATGCTACAAAACAGTGCGGCTCGGCTCCTAACTCATACTCATCGCTCTCAACATATCACACCTGCCCTTGTCTCCCTCCACTGGCTTCCTGTAATACAGCGCATATAGTTCAAGACACTTGTCCTCGACTACTAAAGCCTTACCTCCACTGTCCCCACGTATCTTAGCGATCTTATAATCGTCCGCATACCTGCCAAAAACACTAGACATTCAACTTATCTGTAAGGATACCAGAGGTGGAAAAATATATGTCCATTAAAAATTGTACATGCTTTTCTACAGCTATGTCCTATATATCATTATGTATGCTTTATGGATATGCTAGATTTATTTATATTGTTATGTGTCGTATGCATCACCTTGGGTAAAACAACCAAGAGATAATATGGCACTTAAATAACACTTCCTTGTTTTATGCACACATGCTTTCGTTCTCTACAATACTCGATTCAAGATTTAACCATTAACTACTCTATTTTCATCCATGATACATATCTGTGCCTAACGGGTACGCCTTCTTTCTAAATTTCTTTCTATTTGTAAGACTTTCCTTCTTTTACGCCTTTTTAAATGTGCGAGACATTCGCGTTCCGCTTTTCACCCCAGTACCTCCTTTTTTCGAGCTTGCTTTTCCACGATTTTTTCTTTCTTTAATTCCCCCTTCAGCTATATTTCCCTATTCAGACTTCCCACCGAGACCTTAGTTTCATACTTGCCGTCTATTATAAGTCAACCAACTACTCATTAATTTGATTATCTATTTCTTACAACCACCCCGAATTTCATCTAGGTACATAGATATATGGTGGTGGGGGAAACATTTATTTAGCGCGGCTGCTGTAACCAATTTTGTGTAGTGACCTCGTGCACCCGGTCTTGGGGACCCTGCGTCGAGCACGCTTTCGTCTCCTTCAGACAATCTAAGTGTTGGCGAAAATCACTGTGCAATAAGGTCGCGCGAACACAGCAAATCCGATTAATGATGCTATTACTGTGCTAATGCACGGGTGTGGTTATGGTCCCGTGTATACAGTGACGATACGTTGATGGTTTTAGAATCGAGCTTCCAAAACCGGCATTTACTGTGGGCCAAACCACGTCCTTCCGAGACTCCCGCCCACTGTAGCCAATATCGCCTCATTCCCTGAGGACGAAACATTACACCACACTTCGGCCATCTATTATTTATCGAGTCGATTATTGCTTGCAACGTGAATTATGTTTACGCCAGTATAGACGACCCTGAAGAGCCACGGATGTTCGAAGATTGCCCGTGACTGGAAACAATTCAACAATAGGGAACAAAGTTGTACCTCTTGATTATTATTCAATAAAAACTATCCATACTCCATAGGTCGCGCGATTTCTCAAAATTACCACATATTTCCACAAATTCACGAGACAACTTTGAAAATAGCGATTATCGATTCTGTTATTATATCGCGGGGAGATATACTAACAATGTCTTTCATTCTCTTTTCGCATGCGGTTTTATTTTTTTGTGCCGTGGATAATTACGTTGCGCGCATTGTTTTATGAAACGATTGTTTTCTCGTCCGGCACCGATGGAAGGCGATTGGCGCGTCCGTATTGCCCATCGTCCATCGACCCGTATCCCCCAGATTGTCCGGTGCAATTCGGTGACACATCGCGGGACAAAGCGCCAAATTCAGCGCGTCTACCAGCCTTAGAATAATTACTAGTCACACGGGTCCTCTAATCCTATTACATCCGATTATCAATCAGAAACAGCGCCGTTCCATCCCGACCGTTGGGTATTGCCTTACAATGTCACTGTAGTCAGGAACTTCATAAAGCATGACTGTAATTCCGATATTTCCATCGGCCTCATCCCACCAGATTTGAGTCAACATTATACGCCGTGGTCAGTAAATAAGGGTATGGTTACAAAGTACGATCAAGTCAACAAAGATGGACGACTATCCAATATGGTTTCGTTATCAAAAATACGATATGGCTACGTATAATTTAGAGAAAGGTTTGCCACAAATATGGTTGGTTAGCAAATATGCCATGTAGTAAAGTAAAAAAGTAAATTAGGCATTTATATCTCGCCGAGCTACTTGCGCAGCTTGGCAAATGACGGTTTGAGAGGACTCGCAGGGGGTAGGCAGCACTATAACAGGCGTCGGTAAGCCACTCGCAAATTTACTTTCCCACTGCATATTAATTTGCGTTGCCACAAAAAAAAATTCACCGCTACCTATTTATGGTTTATGGCTAAAGACGACCAGAGCAATCGGGATAAAGAAGCTTGCCCGACGATACCACGGAAAACACAATTGCATTGTCCGAATTGGAACCGTCCACCCTCTGGTCCGTAGGCCGGCGCTCTACCAGTGAGCTAGACGAAATATTGCATTGTTAAATGTAGTTGGATGGCCAATATGGTATTAATATGGAATATAGCTCATAT
>WURV02225702.1:0-10219 GCA_011762755.2 Epimenia babai | reverse complement strand
GGAGGAATTTGAAGTGACCGTTACGACAGGTGCCCGCTTAATACAGGTGGCCGTTCGGGCAGGTTTGACTGTATTTGTGTTTACACACATTGAAAATTGTAAAATCCTTTAGTATATTACATTCAGGTTTTTAGGTAATCTCAACATTTTGAGAGATTTAGTGATAAGCATTCTGTTACTGTTAGATGTTAATTTTCTATAATTTAAGTAATTACATTATAGTCTTGACCATTAGGCTATTGTTTCATGTAAAATGTGTTTGACAGCTCTGCCAATAAGTACACTTTAAACAAATAAATTTCATTTCATTTCATACGTCGTGTCCATCATTTCCTCATTCTTCTCTTGTACGCATTTATTTATTATGGAAGCACAAGGTCTTTTTTTCCAATCTGATTTTTTTCTTTATATATTTTTAGCTATTTTCTTTATCTCTTTACGGCTAATTCTGCTGTAGTTGTTAATATTTGTAACAAAGCACCAATACCAGCTACAGCTGATATTTACTCTTACTATAGTTAGAAAAATTCTTTATGTATGTATCAATGTATTTATATGCTGATTACCATGGCAGTCGTTCAGCATGGGGGAATTAAAGGCGTTTTCAACCTAATAAACGCCGCAAGTATTATGTTGGATAGGGCTGGAATTGACCCAGTGAAGTTAAATACTCTTCAACATGTGTATTATATATATTTTTATTTTATTATTTTATTTTCATCATCATTTTCATCGTTGTCATCTTACACATTTATTTTCTTCAGCATCTTCTTCCGACCTCATACTATAGGAAATGAATAAAACTGAAATAGTTAATTAAGTGTACCATACGCTTAGCAGTTATTTCTAAAATCTTCCGTCATTTCCTATCACTACTGAACAGGAAAGTGTATAATTTTGAGAAAGACGCCTGAGAATAGTTCGAGAAACGAACAGTATATAAAATCGACCAACCCAAACCTAAAAATAAATCCTTCTTTTAATATTGCAAAACTATCTCTTCAAGCTTATTTATTGTTTTCACCACACAAATGAAAATTAAATATTATACGCACTAACAATAAATGATATTACGAATAGATATTAAGCCACAGTTCCCTTATAAACCAATTGTGCAGACAATTACTAAAGAATTTAAAGTTATTTATAATCGCCAAAATCCTTTGGCCTTTCTTGGATTATTATGAGTAGATGTAAATAGACCACTTGAAAGTGTAGTTCACAATTAATAGATGAACAAGGGCCTTTTAAAATGTGTAAATTCGTTTTGTTGATCTTTGAATATTTTATTGAAAAGGCGGGAAATCAAATGGAATTTATTTGATAAAAGTGTACTTATTAGCTGAGCCGTCAAACACACTTTACATGAAACAATTGAGTAATGGTCTAAGACTATAATGTAATAACTTAAATAATATAGAAATTAACACCTGACAGTATGCAGGTAATACAGATCAATGTTAGATACTATCATGTACATTTACAGTGAGCATGAAATAGATAACAATGTTGAAATGCTCTTTTTTGTCCGTGTAGTCGTTTAATATTTCTATTTATAGTTCAAGTTCAACCAAATATTTTCAAATAACTAACGAAATAATAGTTTATAAAATTTTGTTTCACGCCGGGTTTTAAAATTTACATTTCTCACCATTTACTGTCCATGCATTCTTTTGAATTGCATAAGTACGTTTGGTCATCTCCTTGAAACTACATTATTCCGTTTTTCTTTATTTTTGCAACAAATATATTTAAGTTCTCTGTGAAAATTCAAATTGAAACAGCCCAACGTGTTTATCAGACGAAATGCTACTTCTGTTCACTTTACATCGATATAGCTCAAGTTCATAAATAATGTT
The DNA here is from genome assembly GCA_011762755.2 of Epimenia babai. NCBI lineage: Eukaryota > Metazoa > Mollusca > Solenogastres > Cavibelonia > Epimeniidae > Epimenia > Epimenia babai. The sequence continues at coordinate 8,360 of WURV02225702.1, read as the reverse complement.
GAAATGCTCGTTCTTTCGTTCGTGTAGTCGTTTAATATTTCCATTAATAAAAAGGTTCAACCAAATATGTTCATATAACTAACGAAATAAGTCAATTATATTTTTTTACGCCGGGTTTTGCAAATCTACATTTCTCACCAGTGACTGTTCATGCATTCTTTTGAATTGCCTAGGTACGTTAGTACGTTAGCTTATCTCCTTGACACTACAATATTCCGTTTTTCTTTATTTTTGCAACAAATATACGCAAGTTCTCAGTTAAATCTGCAATTGAAACAGCGCAACATGTTCATCAGAGGAAAAGCTACTTATCACTTTACATCGATATGGCTCAAGGTCATAAATAATTATATAGGGTTAAGGATATCATTGCTCTGTCTTTTTGATAAAAGTCAATTGAAAATTCACACACTAAGTCGCTTTGTGTTTTGTCGTTTTATTTTGGTTGCTCCTCTAGCGTTTAGGACAACTAACATCGACCAGATAAAAATATATTTATAACTTCTCATAAACCGTCCACAGCCTTTTTATTAAAAAATCTATCGTCTATGATTGCAGATCATGTGCTTAATAGAAAAAAATATTTTTTGGCATTTTTACATCGATGATATAGAAATTTCTCTTCTATTTTTTTTTATTAAATATTTTTTAGAGTGGCGCGCTTTTAAGAAAATATAACCACACATTTATAAATTTTTTCTTTTTCAGATCTAAAACTAATTTGACTGCAACGCACTCTCCAATATCTTCAAAACCTTCCTTCTTCCTTTAATGCTTCTCTTAATATAATTTCCAAATACATTTGATATATTTTTTTTCTGTAAAAAATCAAAAAATCTTTAAATCCAAGTCTTTTATTTGAGATTTTTCCCCCCACGGAGCTCCGATCTTTCTTGTAGTGTTTCATGAATCGTAGATTCTCAAGTAATATTTTTATAATTTATATAATAATCGAGAATTTTCCCAAATTCCTTTGATTGTCGTTATTCCTATTCCATGGAGCTGTATTTTTATTTACTTTGAGAGTTATTAATGATCCCGACCTAAATATCTCTGTATATTAGATTTATAATACCTACATTATCAATATTATAAGTTTGATAAATTATTGTTCTTATTCCCGGTATCCACGATAGACATCGATAGTCCTTTTTCCTGTTTTTATCCTCTTATTACGATAGAGGCCTATGATCCTAAATTTCCGGTTTTAACTTTACGTAAGTCATTTTTTAGTAGTTCGAAGTATCTTTAGTTTTTTTTCAGCTTAGCATAATGTTTTCACGTATATCACATCATCGTGGTTATATTCAATCAATGCTGACATAACAGCTGCTACTTTTGATCAACCTAAATCTCGGACCATTCAACTCACATTTTTTTAATGTTTTTCATATCCATATTAGTTTTTAGGCTTTTTGGCTTTCCGATTTTTTAAAATTGTCATTTATCTCTTTATCCATCAGATGTTAACATTTTCTTCAAAAAATTCAAAGATCACTTGGCCCAAAACTTTGCGATTTGGCAGATATAGTCCTTAGATTAGTCTTACTCAGATTTGTTATGGGCTGGGGACAGCTATCCGACTAATGGGGTAATTTGTTTTTTTGCTCATTAGATAAATACATTTTACGTAAATTTAAATTTTCATCCCTTTTTGAAATGCGTAAAACATTTTTTCTTCAACTGCCAAACGATAGGTTTCTCAGATGTCGGCTGCTCCGTGCCCGTGGTCGAATGATCGGGGCCGCGATATTTTATCAACAAGTCCGTTTGGGAGAGACTGGTGTATGAACTATAAAAAGCATATGTAGAGAGCAACTTCATATTAGTCAAGACTAGATTCTGCACAGGACCACGTTCTCAGATCATTTTTCATAGGCTTAGTAAATCACTGTAAACAAAAGAATATTTACAAACGCCTGTATAGTACTAGTTTAGCTGAATGTTATGGTCTTGTTTTATGGATTTTGTGAAATGTGGACTGATGATTACATGACATCGAGTAAGAATCTAAAACAGGGATCACTTTGTACTGGAATGGCTATATGGAGAGATGGCGCCAAGAAAAAACATTGTTTAAAACAATATATATTCAAGAATCCTATCTTGATTATGTTGATATTAAGTAATGGCGACTTGCTATCACAAAGATGTGCGTGAGCTTCCATAGTTTACAGGTCGAGTTCGAGCGATACGGCAGAAGGCTTTGTCTAAACGCACGTCCGTCATGTCAGAGTAACCGAATGAGGATTTCTACCATTTTACACTTGTATGCCTCGCTCTGCATCAGACACGGTTTCAAATTCCGCTGAGATATTTCACCAAGTGGCCTACGCACTAAAATATTACATTTATTTAATTTAGTCAACCAGAAGAAGGCTAGGTAAATACTTATACAAGTGCAGTCAACATAGAGGCAAATTAATAAGAGTAACTCGTATGATGATATTCCTGTGTCTATTTATTAAATTTCTTTTTTACTTTACAGTGCATATATTCTGATTGCGTGCTGATTCCAGTGAATTGTAAAAAAAAAATTCTGTGCAGCCTATGATATAATACGAGAGCGGGTTTTACAGATAAAGTTCTTTAATAAAAGTTATCGGGATGCGGTTAATCGAGTTCAAGGTTCATTTGACCCGTAACCGAAAGTCGGTTTCCAACCATCCATCTGTCGTCTACGATGATTCTCAGCAAGCCATTACCATCCATAAGGTTGCACAGAATCCTCATTCGTCCCTATCGTTTATCCATCTTATTTGAAGAAAGTACTTTTCTATCCGACGGTTCTCAAACCTATGTTGCTCCAGACTATGCCCCCGCAAAATTAAACAAAGTCAAACCAAAAATGTCACTGTGACTATCACCAAATATTTTGACAGTGCAGTATAATTAACATCGAATTGGTAATACTTTCACAATACATTGAATCACAAAGCAGACACCAATTGACTCGGATTACTGCGAAAATTCGCACACGCATCAAGGGGAGGTAAGTCCGTAAATAGCAAGCATAGTCATATACTAATCTTATTGCCTCCTATTATTGAAAATACGCCGACCAAAATGCAACTATCGCAAGGATTAAATTCCTTTGTCGAGAGCAACTAATGGCATGGCCAAACATCTCGACCTACATCTTCATGTTAATCGCAGTAGGTTATTAAAATTTGAGACATATTAAAACAGCCTTTTTCCTAGATATATTAAAGACTTATTAAAACAAAATTAAACCACAGTATCGATATAAATAGGGATATTTCATCGTCGATGTATACTTAACTTTCATAAAGTGATTCAGATTTCCCCCGGACTCCGAACTTTTGAGGTAGGAAAAATACGAGATATACATATATAATTAGACTGTATACGAAAACTCATCTTCAATATTGGACAATGTCCAGTAGTTTTGCTGGAAGCACTATTACACTTTATTCGACCACCGCGAGCGATAGACAGGCACCACACTCTTACAACTTCTTGTACATACAAAGAAAGCCCGAGTCGTAAGTTTCGTCGGTGGTAGTTCTAATGTAATCGTCCAGGACCCTAGACTCCACCCGCTGGAATTGCGCCTCAGCAACCATATTGTCAAAAATAGCCGCCATGTCTACGCTGTATTCATGCAATTTGCACCATCGGTTATAATTGCACTGAATGGCGATGTATCCACCTGTAAAGGTTACACAAATGTAACAAATTGTTTTATATTCGTAGCCTGACTACACCGTGTACAGAAAAAAAGAAATCTTAATTATATTATTTGTTAAAATACTCATTTTTAAAAGTAATATTGCGCAGGAATCACGCCAGTTAGCAATATGACTATCCTACAGAATGTTTGGATAAACTTCCAGAACTCAAGATCGATTTCCGTGCTACTGCGGTAAACTATGGTAGACATTTTTCGTGGGGAAAAAAGCGCCTTGAAGCCTGTGTGGCAATGGGGGGATGGGTAGCCCTTGCGATGTGGTTATGCGAGGGCTTGTTCCCCCGACGCGGCTGGGCGTCCGATGCGTTGATCATGTACACTAGTATATTTTAGGGCCGAGACGATAACCTCGACGATTAGCCTATTTCTAACCAACTACTTAACGATGCACGAGTTCTGGCATAACAAGCGAAATCGTATAACAAATTGGAACCGTTTCATGGCCAGCCGTCCGGCGATAAACAGATCGGTGTTTCTGAATGGATAATTTCTCTCATCTCGTGTCTAGATTCGCGGGGCCAATACGTTGCTTGAAACGTAAATGTACAAGTCTGACATCTCTCCCATATCAATGAATGTTTCTGCACCAGACTACGCCGCTAACGAAAGCCACTGATACCACTAAACCCACTCTCGGCCGTTACTTATCGTTACTCGTTAGTCATTTTAATTAATGCGGGTGACGGCTCATACTGGTTGTGAACATATTCTTGCGTATACCTAATCTTGGACTTTACAAACGTCCGTACAAACCCTGATACAGCGTCGTGAATTGTGATGTAGAAAGTATTACAATTTATAATCACCGTAATGTTGGCAGATATCTTCAGGAGTATGAAGCGAATAAAAACCTGGTTTGAGCACGCGATGCAAGTCCAGCACTGCTTTAGCCGGCAGGTGATTAGGGGCGATAGCTCCAATGGATATGACGCAGTCGAAGCACGCTAAAACAAAAATAAGCGTCGGCAGTCGGGGAAAGGTAACTCCTCTGGACTAACATAGATATCTAGTATGCGGAACTACTGTACATTGTGTGCACAATAGTAATGCGAAGCTCTCTGCTAAAGACTGCGTGAAACATAGTGGAAGTACATATATTGGCAGGAACAGACGTTCTATGTTCATATAGCGAATCTTGAATAACACAAATGCAGGTAAGAAATGCACAGAAAAAACCTATACCTCTGATGGGACTTGAACCTACGACCTCCATACAACCGGTCTGGTGCTCTCCTAAGCTACCGGGAACAGCTTTCTCTGCGCATTTAGGTATGTAACACCGTTTTCATGAACTACTGCTATTGGTAGTGCACAAGACCGGTTATCTGGAGGTCGTGGGTTCAACTCCCATCAGAGGGATACAATTTTTCTGTGCATTTCTTTCCGGGTAATCAGAGAACCTCATAGGCTACCCCCAGTAACATCACTAACGCAGGGATAACATCTGCCAAGTGTAATATATTCATAGATTTGGGATAAATGCTTTTATTGGGGGGGGTGAATTTAGCAAATATTTTTTATGCAATAGTCCAAATATCAACAAAAGTATCTTTCTCGGTTGACTTTAGCCCAAACCAATAAGAATGTTATCCCAGTGGGACAAAAACGTACGACTGCACTGACCAACTTATGGACGGATGATAAAAATGGGTAAAATGATCTAAAAACTTCTGAATTTGAGTCACCAGTCGTCTGATCATACAGAATTATCTCCGCTGAGGCATGACGAAAGTGCATACACCGCTTGACATAATGCAGAAATTTATGTGATAATGGAATAAAATTCGTAAGACGAATAATAATTATGCAATAAGGAATTGCTTACTGCCTAAATAGTATATAAAATAAAATCATTATTTGGAGCTAACCTAAAAATAACAAATTGGCATTGAAGGAACTAAATCCATCGCAAACCTTTTGGGATAACTTGAAAAAAGCTTCGGCTAGTCTATACAAATCGCCTGAAATTATGCATTCTCGGACACACATCTACCTTTGTAAAACACGGCTGTGGTTAAACCGCATCTTTAAGTATGTTATGCCGCTCTTTCGACATTGGACGTCCTAAATGCTGGAATGCTCTCCGACTTTAGTTAAGAGAAAAACCCTTCTTCGTGCCTTTCCCATACAAAAATCAATATTTTTTCACGAGCCTATTAATAAATGTTTTACTTTTAATTTTCCCCTATTTGCATCAGCATATTTTTCATGCGTGAAGAAAAAATTGCGAGCTTGAGGAGATATACACGTACAGATACCTTAAGAAGAGTATTTCTTCATTACATCTACGAACCATCGGGAATCGGTAGCAGATCGCGTCCCACAAAGTGACAGTAACTGCGGCTATAGATTGCATCTCGCTCGGCTATTTTCAGCATTTCGAGCGAGGCGTCGACGGCTTCGATGTTCGTGTAGCCTAGTTTCTTTAGCTAATGACACATATGTGACAAACTATAATAGCGTATTGAAAATAATTGGTTTGACCATTCGGAGACTTCTACAATTTTCCATCAAGCGACCCATAATAAAGCTAAATTAAGATGTCAAGAATGTTATATATGTAAAATTGTAAAGATTATCTCCATAATCTAGCAAAGATGCGGGTTGCCGTCTGTGCCGAGTTTATGCTTGGTAAGTCTCAAAGTTGGATCTACACCCAAGACCCCGATCTCATTTTAAGTTCTCACCCATGCTGTTCACAACCATTCCTTTGATCATTCCTCGGACATTGAATAATAAATAGTTATTATAACTGGGATAATATGAGTTAGGTTGATTTAAAATGTTCCGTGTGGTATGAATGCTATAGCCACTTGGCTCGTTTCCCTCATTAAGTTTATTGAAGCATTTTGTCGGTAATAATTGAATAACCAGAGTATCAACAACGTAAATGCCAAACTGCATTATCACTTCCGGGTGGATTGTAAAATAGCGCCCCCTACTGGTGAAAATACTCCCAGACCCCATTACAGTGTAGACCATTCCTGGCCTTTCACAATCCTGCGCTATGTAGTTAACGAAAAACGGATGAGTTTTGGTTGTAAGGTGTAGTTAAAAAACCATCTGGGCGGACAATTGACCTTAGTCCTCATGCCTTCAAACAGCCCGTTGCTTAGTTTGCTACTGTTGATCATTATTTCTATCGAGACAACGAAATCACATTAAGGTAAGCGTCAAGGAGGCCACTCGGATAGCGTATGAAATACAGCCACATTCGAGACCATATAATCACACTGCAGGGCTACCAAGACCTCCATCGACTGACGGGTTATATAGCATTTTTTGTCCGATAAACTCGATAAGTACTATACTCGAGCACAAATCGATTCGTGATCTGGAGTCAAGACTAAAAATTCAACCTTTACGCTAACTGCACCTCAGAATGATGCCTCATGAGCATCCAGGAAAGCCACTTGGATCAATCAATGCCATTGCATAACCACGATGAGTGGAAAGCCAAGTTACCCATCGGTAGAACGTGCGTTATACTTAAAAATCTCGCTGGGAAATAATAATTATGGGCCATTTTTCTAAATTTAGACTTGGCCATCTGTCTCCTATAAAGTAATTTGAATAGCGTATACTACATTTTACGGGGATATACTAAGTGTAGCGATATAATTCCAGGTATATAAGATATAAAATATTTACGCACTTCCTTTCCGCCGAAGCCTGTGCCAGCGCCGATGTCAAGAATAGACGCGTCACGTTTCGGAATATATTTCGTGATGGCATCAAACAGAGTATACATTCCGGGACCAAAGCGCCAGTAGATGTCCTAAAATTGATCCCTTATATCACTAGTAGTATGATGCATGATCATTACGATGGTTCCAAAATTAGTTTAATTCAACGGAAATTCCACGCGACCATTTCAAATGCAAGAAAAATTAGAGGCTGTTGGAAAAATATCTTCGGGTGAATGCAGTTAAGTTTTTGCTAATGCACCGGGACAGGACAATTATTACATATTTTTAAATCTTTGATATCATCGTCTCGAACCCATATATTTATTTAACCCATATATTTATTTTACCCATATATTTCTGTGGATCTAAAATATACAACGAAGGATATGTTTAAAAACTACATGATCTCAAGCAAAACATTGCATTCTAGTATGTTCTATTCATACCACTTGAGATTAGTGTTGTGACAAGTACTGAAATTGATACCCAGGTACTCATGGAGAGATCACGATCGGGTACCCGGGTACTCGTCATTAATTGTAGACATGTGAAATAGCTATCAAAAATGGCTTCCTAATACGCCCAACTTTAGTTATTGTAACTTATTTCAATATCTTATTGACAAAAAGAGAAAAATATCCGCATACCTGCTAAATTGTGTCGTGTTCATTTTTCGTATGATACCGTATATATACTCGCCAGTAAGACGGTTTTTAAAGACAAAATTTAAATTCTTAAAGTCTACCCCAAGTACCCCGTCTTTCAGGCCGGTCAATAAAAAACTGACGAGGACGACGACAATGTATATAATAAACAATGGGGGCCCTCAGTGACTCCAATAAAGGAGGCGCGATTTTAACCGATCCGACCGGAAGTGATTTCACCGTACTGTCAGAGTGAATGGATTAGTATAGAAAACCCTTACTATGAATTTAGAATTTGAGATGTTTTTAGCCGTG
>WURV02225691.1:0-10220 GCA_011762755.2 Epimenia babai | reverse complement strand
AAAAATACCAGATAGAAATCGACAGCCTTCAATTGTAACTCGATGATAAGCTGGATAAAAGTATTATTTCTGAGGCACGTATAAGCAAATTAAAATCCCTTCAACCTTATTTAACGGAAAAATACCAGATAGAAATCGACAGCCTTCAATTGTAACTCGATGATAAGCTGGATAAAAGTATTATTTCTGAGGCAAGTATAAGCAAATTAAAATCCCTTCAACCTTATTTAACGGAAAAATACCAGAAAGAAATCGACAGCCTTCAACTGCAATTTGATGATAAGCTGGATAAAAGCATTATTTCTGATACAAGTATAAGGAAATAAAAATCCCATCTACCTTATTTAACGGAAAAATACCAGAAAGAAATCGACAGCCTTCACCTGCAATTTGATGATAAGCTGGATAAAAGCATTATTTCTGAGACAAGTATAAGGAAATTAAAATCCCTTCAACCTTATTTAACGGAAAAATACCAGAAAGAAATCGACAACCTTCAACTGCAGTTTGATGATAAGCTGGATAAAAGCATTATTTCTGAGACAAGTATAAGCAAATTAAAATCCCTTCAACCTTATTTTGAAATTACATTTCTAGTGTACCCACTGAATGAAAAATAAAAAACACACAGGAAAACACTTTTGTGGATGACGTTTTAATAATAGACATAAAAACCATGGCGATGATGCAGTAATAATTCTGATGCTCCTGAAGATAATCAACAAAAAGTTGAAACATATTACAATACTTCAGTACTTGTACACCAACAATAATTTATTAGTAAAAAAATAAAGGGAAATGTCATGGCAGTTAAATTATAAGTTTCCCTGTCAATTTTTTACAGGCAGAGTCACTGCAGACGGCAGACGACGCTGACGATGTCTCTGACCCTGACCTCGGCAGCACGCTCAGGTTCGATGTCTCGCACGAGTTATCACACCTCTGTGACTTGCCTCTGCGCACGGACTATGAGGCGAGTGATTCAAGCGACGGTGAGAACGAAGCTTTAGCTGCTTACGCTTCACTCCATTTTGGCGATGATAAGGCAGGAGACACGGAGCATTCCAAGGACGAGAGAGAAGGTCGTTACGGAACGGATGATACAGATGCTCGGGTTGTTAATGCGTCGCTGCAAATGGCTGCTTATGGAAAACAAGACCAAGATCGAGAGGAAGAACGCAGCCTTGAGTCGGTTATTGTCGCTTCTGTTGATGAACAAGATGGGTCTAAATACGAAGAGGATATTTTTGAGGATGATGATGAAAGTGAAGCCAGTGGGGAAGAAGGTGGTTACGATCTGGAGAATGCTCAAACAACAGTAAGTGTGATTTATTCTTCTCAAATGCAGTCATGAAAACTGCGACCTGCAGACTAAATGGCGCCTTTTTTGTAAGAAGTACAATCCATTCTGCAGTAAATCAAAATATTGCATTCGTTACATGCAGGCCTTCAGTATCGCTGACAAATTGACTGCATCAAACATCAGCTCAAATATAATTATTAAATTATGAAGGATTCAATTTCTCATGATAATGATTTAATATGTACTTTTTGTACTAGATCTAGAATCAACAGAAGAACATATTGGTGTATCATGTGTATGGTCCATTGTTGGTGGCTGTTCTGTAGTCTCAAAGACATGATGTTTCACCATAGTTCATCATCCACTGAAGCATACCCTTTATAGCAAGAGTTTGCACAGAATTTTTCCACACCTTCCACTATATGAAATGAGCAAGATTTTTATGCTTGCGTGTTGAGATAGACTTCTATTTATTGAAGTGGTTTGTAAACTCACCTAAGCTCATGCTCGGTGAGCTTTTCTGATCAGAGTTTGTCCGTCGTCCGTCCGTCCATCCGATGTTAACATTTTCTGAAAAAATCTTCTTTTTAAGAACCACTCATCGCAGAGGTCTGCTATTTGGCAGATATTCTCCTTGGATTGGTCTTTTCTAGATTTGTTCATGATATTGTTATCGCAGCTAGGGGAAGTAACTTCTGCTGATGTTCATATTTTTTCTTAAAAAATCTTCTCAAGAACTGCTTATTGCAGAGGCCTGCCATTTGGCAGATATTCTCCTAATGGTTGGTCTTCTAGATTTGTTCATGGTATCGTCATCGCAGCTAGGGGAAATAACTCCTGCCTATGTTAATTTTCTTTCTTTAATAAAAACTTCTCAAGAACTGCTTATTGCAGAGGTCTGCCATTTGGCAAATATTGTCCTTAGGTTGGTCTCCTCTAGATTTGTTAATGGTATGGGCATCGCAGCTAGGGGGAGTAACTTCTGCCTATGTCCGTATTTTTTATTAAATAATATTTTTCTCAAGAACTGGTTATCACAGAGGTCTGCAGTTTGGCAGATATTTTCCTCTAGATTTGTTCACGGTATCATCATCTAAGCTACGGCAAGTAACTTGCCGATGTTCGTATTTTTTCTTCAAAAAATCTTCTCAAGAACCACTTCGCACAGATGTTTGCTGTTTGGCAGATATTGTCCTTAGCTTTAACTGAGTGAGCTTTTCTGATCAGATATTGTCCTGAGCTTTTTTGCTCGATGAGCTTTTCTGATCGGAGTTTGTCCGTCATCCGTCCGTCCACCCATCCGATCCCATGTCATTGGCTTGGTATCTTTCAGATTTTTTCAGCATCTCATCATGGGAGCAAAGGTGGTTATTTCTATCAGCTTTTTTATTTGAAAATCTTTATTTCCATATCCGCTTAGTGCAAAAGTCTGCCCTTTGGCAAATATTGTCTGTGTGTGTCTCATTCAGATTTGTTGAGGGCATCTCTATTTAGGCAATTGAATGTGATTTCAGTCAAGGTTTTTCCACAAATCTGTATTTTTTGTTTCAGTATCTTAATGGGTATTTTCAGGTCTCTTTGGCCTCTTCGGCCTCTTCTTTTTGATGTTTGGCAGTCTGCTTGTTGTCTTCTCGTTCTAATATCAAGATGGCCTCCTTGGCCTCTGTCTTTTTCTCTTTTTTTTTAGGTGAGCATCTTGAGGCCTCTTTGGCCTCTTGTTTATCAGAACGTTGTTTTTAGAAACCTACTAATGTCATTGTTGCTAATTGTCTGTTTTGCAGTTGGCTGATGAAATACAACACAATGTGGACATTTCGGACATTATAGCTGACACCACCAACTGTGAATCAACCAATCAGCATCTTCTCAATGTCCTTTCTGATTCAATAAAAATATATCTAAGTCTAGAAGATGATATCAATCAGTGTGTCACAAAAATGGTCACAAAGGAAAATTCCATTGCTGAGGCTGACCTAGATATCTCACGGAAAATTTCCGCGACCAAATGCCTATTCGAGGGTCCACATTTGAAGAAAGCGGATGAGGAGCTTGTTAAAGGTATAGTATGTTTATATAGACCATTTTATCATGTCATGGGTTGGCTTTTTGCGAATCTCTTCCAAAAATCATAACTATCCATGCCATTTTTGCAAGTATCCTCAATAACCTGATGCTTGGCAACGTAAATGAATGATCAGCGTTAATGAGTGAATGAAGCCAGTGTATGTGAAGAACTAAACAGTACAGTGGCAATTATACTTTATAATAATGTTAGATATAGTAAAATATGAATATATCTGACACGATCTCTTCAATCTTCCATCCTATGAAATCACTTGACTCCAAACACTTTTAACTTCAGCAGCCCGAGTCATTGCCCATACGTCCCACCATCAGCACATTTCCCCCAAACTTATCAGCCTCCACTGGTTACCTGTAAAGTTTCACATTATGTTCAAAATCCTTCTTCTCACGCACAAGTGTATCTATGGCCAATCCCTGCTTTACCTGCAGAATGCCATCGAAATTTACAAACCTGTTAGACCCACCTGATACTCATCATCCACCACTCTTGTTATCCCTAAAACTAAGCATGCCCATTTCGGCGACAGATCTTTCTCGCTCGCTGCCCCCACTCTTTTTAATAATCTACCCGCTGATATCCGTCTATGCGCTAATTTTCAGCATTTTAAGTCCAAACTCAAAACTTACCTTTTCAATTATTATGTAGTACTCCCTCCTAATTAATGTCCTTTGTACTGTATTTGTCATCAACTAGATATTGTCATTGTGATTTTATGTTCAGCGTCACTAGACGGTGTCATCACCAATTAATGTACTTTATTAATTCCTATTATCATTTTCAAAAGCGAGTCTGAAAATGCAACAATATTTTGCATATACCTTTATTGAATGACCTCCAGAGGTCGGCGCTCGTCTTCAGACGTCCGTCTCGCACCTAATGGAGTTGGCACAGACCACGAACGAGCAGTTGCACCGAGTCAGTTGGACGCAGGGAGAGCTACTGGATACCATGATAATGAGATCACACGATAGCGACGATCTAGTGTCCGAGCGAGACGATCGGGTCAAGGAACTGATGACCACCAAGGAATATCTCGCTCTCGAGCTGCACAAAGCCGAAGGTGCGTGTCTCGTGTCTCGCGTTTATTGATACGCTGCATTTCAACGCGCTAAGCGAATGCTGGTATTCCGCGTTACTTTTGATGCTGGTAGTTAAAATGGGACAGGATGTTGGGCTGCATTGATGTACGGCACATTCTAACGGCTGTGCGGCTCACCCTATGATTGTTTACAAGTTTATGGGGAGACTACTCTGTTACAGGAATGTGACTATGTAACGGATTCTAGCTAGCCCTTCACAATCAAATTTTCCTGAACATATTTACTCGTACCGCCATAAATGAATTTCTTCAGTATTTCCTAATGGCTATGTTTATCCCCGTACCATTGGAATGAAGTGTCTGCCGAGGACCCAAAGCTACCGTGGGCCAATATAATTTTTATTTCGTGGGATTTGAATTCTACGACTTCTGGCCTTGTATGTCGGCGAGCTACCAACTGAGGTATCGGTTCTCACGGAACTGTTTCATTACGGAAGCGAAACAATTCCACAGGCTAGTGAAGCACTGTTGGCAACCTCTCGCATGAAAGGCCACGTCTTGACCCCTACAGCGCTGGCGTCGACAGTGATTCTGCCCGCAGGTGTCCCCAATAGCGCTGATTCAACTGATTTATGGTGCACATTGTGCACTGACGTCACTGTGATAACTATGCCATAACTAAAATTCAGTGACCGACTGACCGCACTGACCACGCTTACATCTGCAGGTCTTATAGAAGGCTACGTCTGCGAGCAACGCACTCAACAGTCGCACATCACCGACCTTGAGGAACGGGAACAGAGCCTCATTATGGATCTCGATCGACTCCAGAGTCGACTCCACGAGCTCGAGATATCAGAAAACGAGGTTGAATCGCTCAAAGATGAGCTCCAACAGCAAAAAATACTTTTGGCGCAAGAAACATCGGCGGAAAATCGAGGTTTTTATCATTTTTCTCGTTTGTTTTTGGTCTTGCCGTGTTTCACCGTTTTGCTGTCTTGCATCGTTTACTTTCTATTTTACGCATTCTACCATAGTTGATATCGTTCTAATTGTTGTAGCAGTTTATCTTCACTATTATTAAAATATAGATCTCGTGACTTTACTACAAACACCCTAATGTCACACCATTGGTTTTGCCAAGCCGAACAAAAGAACCATTAAAATATTTTTGCTCTCTTTACCACTGAATCACCCAATATTGTCCTAGAAATAGTTTAATTTTTCGTAGAATCAAGCTGGCATGGGGAAATGTTTTTGAGCCGAGGACATCCTTGGGAAAAAGGACCATTGTGAACCATAGGAATATAGGCTGACATAGAATAGTCATTTTTTTGGCTAACTGGACCTTACGGTCATATGTGATAGATTGAATTAAACTCGCTTTAAAAGGTGACCATGCTAGACCCACTAGATACAGTTTAGGTTCCCCATTAATGACAATAACGGAATTATTCTAATAGTATTTGACTAATAGCAACAATACATTATCCTAGATTACTAAGAAATGGTAATGGATTATTGCTATGATATACGCATTGTATTAGGTTAGCGGAATAATAACAGATATGATTACTAACATGATTATAACGTTAACAGGTTTAATATTAACTTGATTATTGGGTTATTATGTGTGATATTAACGGGATAATTTGGTTAACAGGTTTTATGACAAGATTATCTGATTAAAAGGAATTACGTTAACACGATTATTTAGTTAACAGGGGTATTAACAAGGTTAATGGGTTAACAGGAATGATGTTAACAGGATTGTTGGATTAACAGGTATGATGTTCATATGATTACTGGGTTAACTAATATGAAATTATCAGGATTGTTGGATTACCAGGTATGATGTTGATATGTTTACTGTATTAACAGGTATGATATTAACAGTCATTCGGTTAACAGGTATAATATTAACGTGGTTCTTGGGTTAACAGGTATGACATTAACAGGACTGCGAACATTTTACAAAATACTTGTTGATTTTTTTATTAATATTTCTAAAATAAATCACCAATTAATATTTCATACACGCAAAAATTTTCACCACACATTTTTTAAATCCACCGATATCCCACTTGTTGACGGAGGTTTCATTTCACGGATTGTATAACACCTGTGTCATTAACACACTTCAGTCACATTGCATTCCTTCCTGATTACATAACACTTCACCTGTTCGTGAACGCAGGAACAACCAGGACGTTTGGCGAACTTTGTCACAATTTTTCAAATATCTCAAAACTGTAGAGACACCCAATACCCCAAGAGTATACACAGAGCCAATATCATCGCTCTCTACCACGAATTGCTCATTGATATCGTGCCGCAAAATAAAACAATGCAATTATTACAGAAAGGCAGTAAAGCCAACGGAACAACAGACATTAATGCAATCAAGTCTGCTTTCCCGTTAATTGTTATTCATTGGCTGCTAGCAGGACCTGCTAGCATACACATGTGCTCATTATGACTTCATGTGTCTTTTACTCTCTTGTCTAAGTGGAGTACTCCTGGTATTTCGGTATTGTCAACTATTTCGGTATTGTTCTATTTTCACCGACTCACGCCTCAGACTTTCCCAGTAAATCATAGCGGGACTATCACTCTTCAACATGTTTGAACAATAGTAAACTAGTAAAGGAACACAGGGCTTTAGACTACCTTTAATTTTTTCACAAGCTGTCAAATATAATATCGTTTATCATGTCGTAACAGTGCCTTCCTTTATCACCGCTGGAATATTTAAATTCGAAAGCTTGTGTGAAATAAAATGTAACTTATTCTAAATCGGTGTTGTTCCTCTACCTGAAAATTTTTGCGTGTACAGTATGGTTTTTCATACGATCTTGTCATAAAAGCACTTACACTTGAATCATCACATGTGCAATATATTTTTGAAATTTACCACATTATATTTTTCAAATACTGTATATATTCTGTATATATAATTACTAAATAAATTTAATTTATATTCGACTAACAATTTCAGTGCTTTATGAGTAATCACATGTATTCTGTATTCACTGCCATGTGACCAATTCATGGGCTATTTTTGAGTTTATTGTGCATTCTCACTAGTATAACACATTTACATAGATGACCGAAATATAATTACTGTATTAACGTCAGGTAGAGTATCAATAAGTATAATGGCCCTCCATTTTGCAGATGTCACTAGGAAATTCAGTGCCTTTTTATGACACACTCCTGTAATAAATATTAATATACTAGCTATTTATAATTATTATATTTGAGATATAAGGTTCTTGGAATTTTATTTTAGACTGGCTCAATTAAATGTTTTTCTTTATTTGTAGATCTATAATTATTCAGCTTTATCCTCCATAGTTTTCATCCGTTTTTGTGTTGATGTCTCAGCTAGCGTGTATTTCCATCGATGCGTCTTGCTTGCTACGGTTATTTATCTATCAGTGACTTTATCATGATTGTGTACTACCGTTATTGGAACAGCTGAATACCGAAATGTCCTTCGTGAATAGATGTGAAATAAAACAATGTAGCTAGACAGGGGCCAATACCTAAATCTTTCCTCACCAAAACATCATACGAGGGTAGGCTGAAAAGTTCATAGGCCGAACATGATGCCTTTTCTGAATGAGATTGTTTGGTGGTTATTTTTAACACCCCCCCCCTTGCATTCTACACACTTAGTCCAATGATGTTACAGCATTTGGATGGATGCCCATGGTATAGAAGTCCACATCTTGATCACAGAAAAACTGATGACATCATCATTGGTTCAGTATTGTATGCCAGCCAAATGTTAAAGATAATAGTCCGAGGGAGTGCATGGATGTCCTTTGGGGCTAAGCCTTTTATAGCCAGATACTTGATAACAGCACGGTACCACAATCCATCCATTTTGGTATGAAGCTGCAGTCAGTACGTACGAGGTAAGACTGCACAAATGATGAATAAAAGTACCCTGGAAACAACTGTGCACTTAGTCACCATAAACGACTCGCCTTGCTATATGAAAAGTTTCATCTATAACTTGCGTCGTTCTTGGTGAACCTATGAATTTTTCAGCCTACCCTCGCTAATCATCGTAATTCAACACATTCCATCATATAGAAGAGGTGAATAACAGGTGAAAATATTCTCATACCTGTCGTAATGACAAAGAAATATATTGGAATGTTCTATCCCACCTAGAGCAAAGATTTTACCATATTTTTATATTTTTTCTCTGCAATGTATCATCAGTTCTGATTATTTCATGATTCAGTCCTTATTATCTCATTGGACCAACTGGTAACTAGTATTGTTTTCTTCTTTACTTACCATATTTACTCGCCTATAAGTCAACATGCCTATATGTCGACCCCCACAAATTTGGACCTAAGAATCTTGGATTTGCTGTTGACCCATCTATAAATCGAGGGTGTAGTTTGAAGTTGCTTCCTCTGTCCCAACATGTAATCTTTTCTCAACATTCTCTTAATTTTTGTGTACTATTGTCCATGCAAATATTTATATATAGCTATTTTCTGAACCAAATTATCGCCCCTGTTCAATGTCCATCTAAAAATTGAGGAGTTTCGCTATTTTGGTTCATTTTGTGATTTCCCTCTGCGAGCCATCCTTTTTCTTCTTGAGGGACTCGATCCCATCATCTTTTGTGAACATCTGAGGTACCCGTGTCTTCACTATTCAACTTCAGTAGCCATAACAGTTTAATCGCTGCCCAAACTACATCTTGTATAAAAAAAGAGAGAAATGCACAGAAAAAACTACGGGATATGCCTCTTATGGCATTTCTCTCTAGTTATTAAGAGAACCACAAAAATTCATACAAATTGTCATACTAATTGTCATATAAATATTCATACAAATATTACCATACACTTACATAGTCAGGCAATGGCCATTATTATTTGTCCCTAATTGTAGTTTTTAGTTGCAGTTCTCTATCCTTAATATAAATTATATTCATTTTATTTCCATACCTTTCTTATTAGCTCACCTGAGCTTATGCGCAGTGAGCTTTTCTAATCCAAGTTCGTTGTCATCCGTCATATGTTAACATTTTCTTAAAAAATCTTCTCAAGAACTGCTTATCACAGAGGTCTGCCAACTAGCAAATATTTTTCTAGGGTTGGTCTCTTTTAGATTTGTTCATGGTATCGTCATCATAGTAAGAGAAGGTAACCTGTATTAATGTTGGTATTTTTTCTTAAAAAAATCGTTTCAAAAACTGCTTATCACTGATGTATGCTATTTGGCAGACATATCTTTGGCCTGGTCTCCTCTAGATTCATACATGGTATCGCCATCGCAGCTAGGGAAAGTAACTTATGCCGATGTTTGTATTTTTCCTTAAAAAAATCTTTTCAACAACCACCTATCTCAGGGGTCTGCCATTTGGCAAATATTGTCTTTGGGTTAGTATCTATCAGATTTGTTCAGCATCTCGTCATGGGAGCAAAGGGGGGTAATTTCTATCGATTCTTTTTATTTGAAAATCTTTATCTCCATATCAGCTAAGTTCAAAGGTAGATAGGTCTTTTGGCCTCATGTTTTTGACTTTGATGTCAGGCAGTCTCCTTGTTGTCTTCTCGTTCTAATATCAAGATGGCCTCTTGTTTTTTTTCTGTTCCTTCTTTTCCTCTTTTGTCAGATGAGCATCTTAAGGCCTCTTTGGCCTCTTGTCTTCTACACACAATGCAGCAGATCAATATTTGCATGAAATTCAATTTTATATAGGTAACCTTCACGGTGCGCCATTCTTCGTTTCAACTTGCAAAAACAGATGCATGATT
>WURV02225680.1:0-10221 GCA_011762755.2 Epimenia babai | reverse complement strand
AGCCTGCTCCAGCGACTGCTGGGAACGTAGCTCCGCAGGTCAAGGCGGGGGGAGGGGGGCGTCAAGCTACGCTTACGCCTTGGGCCCCATCGACAGACCGATCGTCGTCGTCGAGCCAATGGCCGCGGAACCGCTCAGGGTGAGCGTCGGCACCCCATTGGTCCCCTTGCAGCCCTTGCCTAAATGTCCGAGATCGGCCGCGGTCGTCACGAGCTGCATCTTGAGGGCGGCCTTGCTCGTACCGCTGGCCGTGGCCGGCGGGTTGGTGGTCCAACCGAAGGCGTAGGCGCGCTCGATCGTCGAGCTGCGATGGAAGCCCGTCGAGGTCCCGGTGATGCCCGCGCCCCGCACCTCGACGTCGATGACGAGGTGACCGAGGGCCGGGATCCAGAGGAAGCTCTTCTGAAGGCCGATCCAGGTCCAGGCATTGCCGGCGTGGTGCCAGTCGTAGTCCTTGGCCGAGAGCACGGTGACCGGCTTGCTCAGGTTGCTGGCGAAGGTCTTGGAGATCGTGGCACTCGAGGAGTAGCCCATCTTGATGACGATGGAGTCGAAGTGCCGGCCCCCCTTGCCGCAGGCCGCGAAGCCAAGGTCGCGGATCTGGATCGGCTTGGTACCCAGCATCGTCTTGGTCAGCAGGGCCTGGTACTTCTGGTTCTTCCAGGTCGAGCTGGTCGGCACGCTGCCGAAGGGGATGACATTGCAGGGCCCCTTGGTGGCATCGTTGTCGGGGAAGTACAGAGAGGTCTGTGCAGCGAGGCCTGCGGGCAGGCACAAGCTCAGCGCGAACGCGAGCGTTCTCATGGGGACTCCTGATTTCAGGAAGAGGGGGAGAGAGGTGGCTCCGAGGGATGGAGCACCGAGAGAGCGTACAGGATCGGTGGAAGGATCCCAATCGACAAACCCACCCGATGCCGAGACCTGTTCAGTCCCGCTCGCGCCCCGAACCCTCCCCGACCGAAACCGGACCGGGCCAGTCCCGGGAATGCTGCGCGACGCGGTACTCGAGGGTCCCGTCGGCGAGCCAGAGCGCGGTTCCCGGAAGCTCGGCCTCGAAGGCAGGGAGGACCTGATACTCCCACTCGCTGCCCGGCAGGGGACCGCGACCGGCCACGTGGATGTGGCCGAAGAGCAGTGGGGCATCGACCCCCTCCACCACCGCCGCGAGGCCCTCACTCGTCGGTCGCAACGCCGCGGGATCCGAGGCCTGCACGACGTCCTGGCTCTTCCTCCGGGCCCCGCGGGCGAAACCCATGGTCCAGGACAGGGGCAGGTGATGGCCGAGCCAACGGGCCCAGGGGGAGCGCAGACGTCGTTTGGCCTGCTGGTACGAGTGGTCGTTGAGACAGAGTTCGTCGCCGTGCAGGCAGAGCAGGCGACGCCCCTTGCCCTCGAGCAGCAGGCCGCCGGCCACGACCCTTCCCCCGGTCCGCCGCCCGAAGTCGTGATCCAGCTGGTAGTCCCGGTTGCCGTGAAGGAAGTGCTGCCGCACTCCCCGCTCCGCGAGCCCCGTGAACCGGGCCACGATCTCCGACCAACCCGCCAGACGGGCCTGCTTGCGCCCGACCCAGAAGTCGAAGAGGTCGCCGAGCACGACCAAGCGCCCTTGATCGGGGACCGTGTCCAGGAAGCCGTCCAGCGCGGCCAACTTGTCCACCTCCTCGGGCCGCAGGTGCAGGTCGGAGATCAGGTGGACGGCCTCCTCGCCGACCTCCTCGGTCTCGATGGCCGTGCCCAGGATGCGGTGCGTCGCGCTCACTGCCGGCGGATCTCCAGCCAAGCCCCTCGCACGGGATCGAAGTCGACCGGGATGCGGCGGCCCAGTCCCAGGACCCTTCCGCTCCAGAACTCCCGGACCTCGGCTGCATACGGGAGATGCAAGAGCATGCGCTTGGACCCCTTGGAGACGAGGTCGAGGAAGAGCGGATCCGACTCCAGGCAGTTGGCGCGAACGATCAGGAAGCGACGCCCCCCCCGTTCGAGCCAGCACTTCTCGAGCACGGTCGGATAGCCACGGACCTCGACGGCACAGGGTGCCTCGAGCTCGATCCGGCGGAAGAGTCGCATCAGGCGGCCGCGCAGGTCGCGGGCAGCGCGGGCCTGCTTCTCCTCGAGGCGGATGCCGGCGTACTCGCAGACCGCGAAGTTGAGCAGCACGGCCCGGCCGCGGCCGACCTCCCGCTCGAAGTGGGCATGGTCGCCAGCGAGGATCTGGCTCGTCGTGCGGTACAGCGGACGCAGCCCGGTCTCCGCCAAGGCCAGGCCGGTCTCGCTGCGGGGAGTTCCCGGCCGCACACTGCCCTCGTGCAGACGCCGTCGCGACATCGCATCGGCCTGGATGCCGAAGAGCTCGTCCAGCGGCGCGCGATCCCGACGGATCAGGTGCTCGTCGTAGCGACCCGGCCGTTCGTCGGCCAGGAGGAGGCCGCCTCCCTCGACGAAGCGTACCATCGCCGCGATCTCCTCGGTCGAGAGCGAGAGGGCCCCGGAGAGCACGAGGACGCGGACCGCATCCAGGCCGGCGAGCAGGTCCTTGGCGCCGACGAAGTGGAAGGGATGACCGAGGTCCTGGAGCAGACGGATCCAGGACAGGCGTCCCTTCTGACTCGTCGACCGTTCCCGCTCGTAGCTGCCCAGGCGACGGATCCAGGTGGCCCCGTCGCGCGAGGAGTCGAGCATCCAGTGCAGACGCACGTCGCGCTGGCTCTCGAGGATGGCGATCGACCCCCTGGGCGGCCTCGCCCCGGCCAGGACGGCCGAACGATCGCTGGTCAGACGGAGCAGGTCCTTCTGCAGCTCCTTGCCATGCGGGCTCAGCCGCCTCGGATCCTTGCCTGCGAAGACGAGGCCCGAGCTCCACAGGATCACGCCGTCGAGTCCGTGGGCCAGCGCATCGTGCAGCCGCGCCCGCACCCTTGCTGCGAGCTCTGGATTGCGCTCGGGAAAGATCGTCTCGTAGTGCAGGCCACCCGGTCGGAGGAAGGAGCGGACCAGTTCCCGCGTGCCCGAGATCGGATAGGGCTCGACGAAGTCCACCGATCCCAACAGCCGTTGCCAGTCGTGACCGCCGAAGGCCGAGGGAGGCTGACCGCCCTCGAAGCCAACCGGCAGGCCCGGCGCGAGCTTGCGCGAGCGCCGGCAGAGCAGAGCCAGGGTGTCGGCGAGACTCTGGTCCATGAAGGCGCGGAAGTCGTTCCAGTCGCCGAGGGATCCTGGCAGCAGACCCGCGCCGAACTCCCGCCCACGCACCTCGTCGGTCGTCGGCGGCACCACCTCGTCGAAGCTCTCGAAGCGCCTGCCCCAGACCGTGGCCAGTCGATCGAGGTTCCCATGCCTCGCCCGCAGCCAGCGACGGAATCCATGCAGCGTGCTCTCGTCGAAGCAGAGATCGAGCGGATTCGTGAAGCGCGTGACCGAGATCTCGTCATCGAGCGAGAGGAAGGCCGCCCCCGCCTTGGCAGCACGGGGGATGCGCTCCCCCATCAGCCCCAGCATGGCCTGCCGGGTCCTCGGAGCGAGCAGCGGCCAGGGACGGACCAGGTCCTCCCGGGAACGCGAGGCCTCATAGGCCTTGCGCAGCGGATCGTAGTCCTTGGGCCGCAGGTGCAGGTAGCCCTTGCCGGCCGCATGGTCGAGGTAGAAGGGGATCCCAAGTTCGACGCAGCGCGCTGGATCCTCGTCCTGGTCGATGCAGACCCCGGTGGCCCCGAGGCGCTGCAGGCCACGGGCGAAGTCCTCGTCGAGCTCCGGTCCCTCGTGCCGCCAGACGAAGGCCTGGAAGCCCTTGCCCCAGCGTCCGACGCGATCCTCGCCGCTCTCCCGCTCCTGTGGTTCCGATCGCCCTGCCCGGGCCGGTTCGACCCTTCGATCCTCCGTGGGGTTCTGGCAGGCCCCGAGGACCGGAAACCCGAGGAGGAGCCCGACGATCCAGGACGGCTTCATGGCTACTCGATCCCGTAGTCCTTGAGCTTCTCCCAGAGCACCTTGCGGCTGATGCCCAGGATCTTGGCGGTCTTGGTCCGATGTCCTCCGGCCGAGGCGAGCACGAGCTTGAGGTGGGCCTTCTCGGTCTCGACCAGTACCTCCTTGAGCGTGCGTTCCTCCTGCCCCGGCTGCACGATCGCATCCTGGTTGAGGATGGAGCTGCCCGGGACCAGGTGCTTGCGCTCGAGCTTGCGGTCCTTGCCGGCCAGGGCGATCGCGCGCTGCACGTGATTCTCGAGCTCGCGGATGTTGCCCGGCCAGGCGTAGGCCTCCATGGCCGCGAGGTCGTCTGCCTCGACCTCGTAGTCGAGTCCGCGACCGAAGCGCTGGATGAAGTGTGCGACCAGCAGCGGGATGTCCCCCTGCCGCTCGCAGAGCTTGGGCAGCTCGACCGGCACGACGTTGAGCCGGTAGTAGAGGTCCTCGCGGAACTTGCCCTCTTTGACGTGCTGGTCGAGGGGGACCTTGGTCGCGGCGATGACCCGGATGTCGACGGCGACGGTCTTCTCGCTGCCGATGCGCTCGAACTCGCGCTCCTGGATCACGCGCAGCAGTTTGACCTGCGTCGGCAGGGTCATGTCGTCGATGTCGTCGAGGAAGACCGTTCCGCCGTCCGCCAGCTCGAAGCGACCCCGCCGCGCCTTGCCGGCATCGGTGAAGGCTCCGCGTTCGTGACCGAAGAGCTCGTCCTCGAGCAGGGTCTCAGGCAGGGCCCCGCAGGAGATCGCGACGAAGGGGTGGCCTCGACGGAGGCTGAGGCGATGGATCGCCCGCGCGATCCGCTCCTTGCCGGTCCCCGACTCCCCGACGATCAGGACGTTGGCCTCGGCCTCGGCGACCGTTCGGACCATCTTGAACACGTCCTCCATGCGCCGGCTCTGGCCGACGATCCCCTCGAAGGGATCTCCTTCGCCCGAGAGCTCTCGTTTGAGGCGCTCGTTCTCCTGACGCAGCTCGCGAATCTTCTGGATCTGACCGATGCGTTCCAGCACGACCTCGTTGAGGAAGGGCTTCTGGAAGTAGTCGAAGGCACCCTTCCTCATCGCGTCGACGGCCTGCTCGACCGTGGCGTAGCCGGTCACGACCATGACCTCGGTCTCGGGCCGGCGAGCCTTGGCCAGCTCGAGCAGGGCCATGCCGTCCTTCCCCGGCAGGCGCACGTCGGTGACGACGACGTCGAAGACCCGCTCCTGCAGGGCCCGCTCGGCGCCGAGGCCGGTGGCCTCCCAGGTCACGTCGTGCCCAGCCTCTTCGAGGTCCTCTCGGAGGGTCAGGGCGATACCACGTTCGTCTTCGGCGAGGAGGATCTCCAAGGCCTCACTGCTCCCGGCAGGGGTTGATCGTGCTGTGACCGGGGCAGGCCACGGGCATGGGCGAGGGCGGGATTCTATCGATCGTCCGGAGCGGTCTGAACGCTGCTTCTCCGTAGCAGCCCGTTGAGGAACTCCAGTGGATGCCAGGGCCTCGGATTCCTCGTCCCATCACCTCTCGAAAACGCAGGCGAATCAACGGATTCGTGAGGCTTTCGAGTGGTGATGGGGCGAGGAAGACGATGGTCTGGCGCCGCTGGGGTTCTTCAACGGGCTGGTAGGACTCGGAGGGCCTGCCTCGGGCGTCCGAGCAGAGGCAGTTCGAGGCGTTCTGCTCCCGGATGGGCCTCGAGCAGGGCCTCGGCCCCGCTGCTGTCCGCGAAGGCAGCCCAGGTCCTTGATCCTGCCTCGCCTCCTGCCACCGGAACCGTCGGAGGACGCCCCTCCCTGAGGAGGCGACCTCGAACGCGGTCCTCGCCGGGCGAGGGCTCGACGACCACGTGGACCAGGGACTCGCCGGGCTCGATCAGATCGAGCAGGGCCAGGGACCGGAGTCTGCGCGAGAGGACCGGGGCTCGCTCCTCGTCGAGGCTTCCGTCGGGATCTGAGAGGAAGCGCTCACGAAGGTACGGCGAGGAGGCCGGATCCTCGAGCCAGGGCCCGAGGTCCAGGATGCGGTAGCGCCCTCCTTCCCCTCGATACTCCTCGTACTCCGCCCCCGGGACCAGCTGCTCCTCGAAGAAGCGCAGATGCTCCTCGGCCAGGCCATCGAGGCAGAGCACGAGCCGCTGCGGCCTCCCCAGCCATGCCTGGGACCCGAGCCTGTCCACGTAGATCGAAGGCCCGTGCTGCACCAGGTCCGAGGCATCGAAGACCGGATGCCCGCGAAAGGCCTCGACGGCCCAGCCCGGCGGCCCGTTCAACAGATGCAGGACGACCCCCTCGTCGAAGCGCGCCTCGAGGTCCCGGGCGACCTCGCGCACCGGCACCCCACGTCGTTCGGCCCAGATGCCGAGGCTGGTCGGCAGAGCGAAGCCCAACAGGGCCGCGAGCCCGAGGGCGGCCACGGGCTTGGGGAGTCTGGGTAGGGCGAGGCCTCCGGCCAGGGCCAGCCCGGGACCCAGGTAGACCCACCAGAAGTCGTGGACCATGGCATGGGCCCGGAACAGGAGCACGTGCAGACAGCCGGCGAACAGGAAGGCCCCGATCGCGAAGCGCCGGCCCTGCACCAGCGGATGCTCGGCCGGCCCCTCGCGCAGCGCGAACGCGAGACCTGCGATCCCGAGCAGCAGTCCTGCCAGCGTGAAGGAGGTCCACAGATGTTCGCCCTGTCCGAGCAGGAAGGCGGACAGACCCGGGACGTGGCGGCGGGCTTCGAGCGAGGCCTGGACATGCTCCCACCAGGAGACCCCGGCCGAAGTCTCGAGGCCACCCATGGACCAGGTCACATGGAGCAGGTGGGTGCCGAAGGAGAGCAGGCAGATCAGGGCCAGCATGGCACAGCGCAGCGGCCGCCTCGGGGTCCGGACGAGGTCCATCAGACCGGCGAAGGTCCCGAAGTAGAGGACCGGATAGTCGATCAACCCACCGAGGTACAGCAGCAGGCAGGCGAGGGCGATGCGTCCTCGGATCCAGGCCAGTACGAACGCCAGGGCCAAGGCCAGGCAGAGAGGCTCGTAGCTGAGGTTGAGGCCGTGGACCAATGTGATCGGGAGCAGCAGGAAGAGCCCCCCCACGTAGCCACCTCGAAGTCCGAGCTCACGACTGAGCGCGAGCAGCAGCCCGAGGGCAGCGAGCGTGGACAGGAAGGGCAGCAGCCGATGCGCCCAGGGTTCCACCGAGCCCGTGGCGGAGAAGACCCCGGCCTGCAGCAGATCCAGACCCCCGGGGTGGTTGTTGTAGTGGATCCACTCTGCCTTGGGCGTCGGCTCCAGGTTGCGGACCTGGTCCCCACGGGTCTCCGTGAGCCCGTAGCGGAGATGGTTCCTCGCGATCCGACCGTTCTCGTTGGAGATCCAGTCGGCGAAGCCCGTGACCCGGGAGAAGGGCGTGTCCAGGTGGACGACCCAGAGCAGGACCGCGAACAGGAAGGCCAGGCCCAGGAACAGGCCCGCACCCCGACCATGAAGGGGTCGGGGCAGCCCCTTCACGCCTGGTCCTCGCTCCCCTCCCGCCGTTCCTCGGAGGGATCGCCCGCGGCCTCGGCGGGAGCCAGCGGATGCTCCTCGACCCAGTTGCCGCCCATGGCCTGGGCCCGCTCGAGAGCCTTCTCTGCCTGGTAGAGGATGCTGTCGAGGAAGAGCGCGTTGCGCTCGCTGTAGCAGGCGAGCCCGAGGCTCATCGTGACCCGGATCTCCTTGGTCCCGGACTGGACCTCGGTCTCCTCGAAGGCGCGCCGGATGCGGTCGGCACCGGCTCGCGCTCCCTGCAGATCGGTGTGCGGCAGGAGCCAGAGCAGGCGATCCTCGCTGAGCCGCCCCAGGGTGTCCGTAGCCCGGGAGCGGGCCTCGAAGAGCTGGACCAGCCGGTCCATCAGCGTGCGCTTGGATTCCTGTCCATAGAGGTCGGACAGGGACTCGAGCCGATCGATGCGGATCACGGCGACGCAGAGCGGATAGCCGTAGCGCTTGGCCCGGGCGAACTCGGTCTTGGCGAGCTGCCGGGTCTGGGAGGCCCCGAACAGGGAGGTCCCTGCAGCTGGGGAGCGACCCTCCCGCTGCCCAGGCGAGGCAAAGCCCCGACGAAACCGGTCCTGCATCCTCGTCACCATCTGATTCCCTCCCGGCCTCCCATCGTCCGGCAGGGCCTCGGCACCTTACCGGAGGCCTCTACCGGTCCAAGGTCGAAGCGGGATCCTGTCCATGCCAAGGAGGCTTCCGGAGACGTCCCTGCAGCGAAGACTGGGAGATTCGAAACCCTTGGGGCCCTTGGCCTTGGGGCCGTGCTACCACAAGGTCAGTAGTGGGCCGAGAGGCCTCGGTTTCGCCAAGCGCCTGGGCAGGGGCCGAAGACCGTCCTGGCCATCGGGCCGGTCGGAGCCAGGCCGGCTCGCACCCTTGCGCGGATCTCGCCGGCGCGGCCACCCAGCTCGAAGGGGATCGGGGACGAGAGAGCTCGCGGGGGCAAGGGCTCGACAGCCCTGAGGGCTTCCACGACGAGGGCCTCGAGAGGAGGGCGTCGAGTGACGAGAACCCTTGCAGAATCCAAGGCCGTACAAAGAACAAGGCCTCCCTGAGGAGGCCTTGGAGAAAGGGGAAGCCCGCAGCGGAACGGGGAGGGCGGTTAGGGAGGGGAGTTCCCCGCCCCGCTACGGGCAACCGTGTCTCATTGTCATGGCGCGCAGGGCGACGCCGAAGCGGCACCCCCGTACCCCGGATCCGATCGAGATCGCATCCGGTGGGCCGAGAGGACTCGGGTGGCGGACCCATGACCTCAAGTGCCCGCCTCCTTCGGTCAGGGGGACCTTGGAGGGGCGGTTGTCCAGTTCCACACATCAGCTCGCCGGAGGACCCGATCCAGGGGATCGATCCTGCTCGGCGTGGTGTGCATCGACGGCGGTTGACCGTCGTCAGGGAGACCCTGGGCTGCCCACCTCGCGGGAGTACGTTGCCAGACGACCAGGTTCGGCTTCGCGGCTGGTTGGGCCGTTCGACCGTTGAGTTGTCACCTTTCCAGTGGTGGGCGAACCCACCGAGTCCCTTCGGAGCTTTCCCTTCTCTTCCGGGACAGGGCAGTATCCCCCCACCAGGGGACTTATCAACACCGTCTCCACAATTTTTCGAAGCCCGGGAGGATCTAGCGCCCAGACACCGCCCGAACCTTCCCAAGGACCGCGTCGGTCCAGGCATAGATGTCGATCGCAGGGACCAGCTGCTGGACGATCACGAGGATCAACACGGTCAGCAGGAAGCTCGCGCCGAAGGCGATGGTCCTACCCAGCACCGTGGCCGTAAGTCTCGTCAGGATCGATGTCTTGCGACGGCTGCGCCGGGGCGAAGGGCTGGTCGGGGTGGCGACGACCCGGTCGAGGAGGAGCTCGGAGCGGAGCTTCATCAGGGTCTTCTTGAGGACCGCCTCACCGTCAGCGGCCCGCCCTTCGAGACAGAGCCTGACGACTGCCGAACCGTCGAAGCTGCCCCCCCCCGTGCCGAGATGCGCGCGAAGCTCCTGCACCGCCTTGGGTGGTACGAGATCCAGATCCACACGGGTACGGGCGTACGCGGCTTCCGTCAGGAGGGAGCGGGTGGAATCGGGGCTGTCGCTCATCGTGCTTCGCTGTCCTTCGCACCCGCGCCGCTGGATTCATTCGGGGCAGGGGGCTGATCGGGCTTCGGCTCGGCATTCTTCTCGGCCTCGCTCCGCTTCCCGGGCAGGACCTTCTTCTCGGTCTTGGGCTTCGCTGCACCCTTGGCCTCGCCCTTGCCTCCGGTGGCTTCTGCTCGGGCAGGGGGAACCTTCTTCTCTGCCAGCTCGGACGCAAGCCCGATCTGGACCTTCAGCAGCGCTTCGAGCTCCTTCTGGTGTACGGCGATCGCCTTGCGGGCCTCCTCGATCAGTCCGGGCAGGGCCTTGCCCCGCGATCCGAGATCTGCGAGCCGCTTCTCGTCGGCCTCGATCCGGGCGAGGGCCTCGGTGATCGAACGTGCCCGGTCCTGGAGTGCGGCCTGCCGGGCCCGAAGGACCTCGAGATCCTTCTCGACCTCGTCGGTCTGCTTCCTCGCCTTGGCGAGTTCCATCCGCAGGGCATGGCGACGGGTCTTTTCCTTGGCCAGTTCCTCTCGCTGCCGGAGAGTCTCCCGGCGGAGTCGGGCTCGCTTGCGCCGCAGCTCCCGAGCCTCCTGGTCCAGGTCCCCGATCCCCGCCCCGAGGACCTCCATCGCCGCCGGCCCACTGTCGCCTGACTCCTCGGGGGGGACTCGGCATCCCA
>WURV02225669.1:0-10221 GCA_011762755.2 Epimenia babai | reverse complement strand
ATATATATATATATATATATATATATATATTGTCGTTTTCCCGCCATGTTAAATGAGACTATTTCCTCTTTTACAGACATGTTTTGTAACGCACCAAACAAACGAACAAAGAATTACCCAAGGTATTGCTGCATACATACGGATAAACACTGTTACAATGCGTAGTTTTATCCACAAATCGCTACAGCTTATACTGCATCGATATATAAACGCTATATAATAAGTGAAAAGCACTATTACCATTTCCGCGCAATACACGACAATATATAATGAAAAATGGATGTACGTCATTGATATATTGTTGCTTTTCCGTATGAGTGTCCGCGCGCGGGCCGAGACGTGTCATCAAATAGCCATTCCGTTAATGAATTTGCGATATGCGCTGTGTTCTACGCGAGGTGTTTGCGCTAACTCTAGGCGTATTTGCGAAGTACGATTGCGGTTGAATATATCGCACCTAGTCGCCGACGAGCTAATAGTCGCTTACTGGAATTGTCCGGAGTCTCGCTCCATTAATTATTTCGCTGGTTGTCAGTTGTCGATGGTTCGAGGAACTCGTCCTCGTCGCGGCCGGTGACCGTTGACAGTAGCGAATTTATACATCATATAATATTGAATCGCGCGTGGGCTTATGGGTGATGATTAGTAAAGCTGTTCAAACGATGTGCTAGGAGGCGTTCACGAAGCGTCTGTAATGTTGCTTTAATAATATTATAAATCTAATAGTATTTGTGATAAAAATGAAATGAAATTTTACTGATTTATAGTGCCCTTTTAACACATGGCTACCAAAGACTTAATAATATTAAAAACTTAATAGTAAAAATCGTTTCACAGCGATGGCAAGGTCTATAGCCATTCGGATTCTGTTTGCATTCGAACTCCTCCTCGGGCTTTGCGACAAAAATGAGTTTAGGGATCTGACAAGCTACAGAAATTCTTTATTGGAACAATGTAGAGTATTTTGGAATTTTTTTCATTGCATATAGTGTTTTCTCCCTTTATCTAACATTCATCTAATATCATTGTCTCCCTTCAAATCACAGTCACGACATATAATAGATTATGATTGCATACATTCATTTTGTGGTATTTATTATTCGCCCTCCGTTCATGGTCATAAACCGTAAAATGAAAATTGATAAACTTTTGTGTGCGCACGTTTACGTTTCACTTTTTAGAATTTTTCTCCAAAAGCTGACGATGGCGACGGCATTAGTCTATAGCCTTTAACATAAGTAATTACATTAAGTATTACGTTAAACGGAATAGTAATTTAGGACTTGTATGAAAGTAATAATAAAATAATAATAGTTATCCATTTGTTTTCGAGGCGCCCTAATAACTAGTATGTCTCTAAAGCTCCTATATGCTTTTCGTTTGATACGTAACTACTAATTATATTGCATCACACAATAGAATGTACATATAAGTTAAATCATAGCCTAACACAACCGTTAAATGAATTGGAAATGGAATTCTATTTCATTTTCTATTTGAAAAATTAAGCTTTCAATTATTGAATTTTCCATTAAGTTATATTGAAATGTATGATTTTATTCCAAATATACACCAATGAAATGACGTTCATAACATTTGTCTTACAAAAATATCGCGAACGGCAGCAAAGCAATAGGAATTTGTCTAATTTCTATACAATAGTAAATAATATTTGAGAAATGCTCTTTAGGTTCAGGTTTCGTCTCCCCAGACATTGGTTTGTACAACAATTTCCCCACAAGCATAAATGGGGTAAAACATATTTAGCTACACCGCATTAAGCACATGCTTCAATAGTTTCATGCTTCAATACTGAGATAGATTGAAAGTGAGTTATTGCAAAATTTAAGGGTTTAAACCAGGCAAAATTGTAGGTGATACTGAAAGTTACGCCCGTTAATAAAGTAGCACAAGAAAGTTCTTTGCAAGACGTAAGTTAGGGAGTCCGCGATATTTAGTAGATTACCGCGAGTCCATGACCCTTGTGTAGCTCCACATCATTACTACTTGCAATGAATGACCTGTTCTGCTCTTCGCCACAATCCCCTAATGATATCTGCCGTAAATCTTCATAAGTACGAGTGTCTTAAGGCTGTAGGTTCTTCCGTGCGTTCATTTATTGGACAGAATCTATGTAAATGGTTGTGCGCGAGTAGCCGTTCCTCGAGGCAACGACGAACCGTCCGCCCATTACGTTTATTAATGAGGCGGAATCGCCGATGTACTCTAACAACCATTAAGTGATGTCCGCATATGTCATGTACGATGCCGTTTGCCCTGTCTGCACGCAGCCTGTGATCTCTGCCAGTAAGCGCGCCGAGCTCGTTCGCCACCGGCCGTGTATCTCGGTAAAGGATACGCAGAGGAGTATCAACCGATCGTCAGATCCCACGTGGCACATCACGTGGGATTTACATACATTTTCTGTCACTTGAATAAAAGCAGATAGTGAAGCGGATAGCGGATTGATAAAGGTGCTAAACCTCGCAAACGAATAGTCGCGGATTCGAAACCGACTGCGGCTGCAAATTTTGTAGGTACCTCAAGAATGGCTTAGCCACAGATGCCATAATCAG
The DNA here is from genome assembly GCA_011762755.2 of Epimenia babai. Classification (NCBI taxonomy): domain Eukaryota; kingdom Metazoa; phylum Mollusca; class Solenogastres; order Cavibelonia; family Epimeniidae; genus Epimenia; species Epimenia babai. Next base: position 7,645 of record WURV02225669.1, on the reverse strand, counting down.
CGTATTAGAGCTACTCGTGATTAGAAATTCCATTCCACAATAGCAAAATATTTTAACAATGATAATAAAGCCTTATTTAGAGTGCCGTATTATCGCTTGGTCAATAATGACAAGATGATGTCGACGACACTTTACATGTTACTAGCTAAATTATACTAATGAAGTTATGTGCAATTTGGGGAGTACTGCAATGCCTAGTGGTGATTTTACACATGAATAAACTTTTACAATACACACACTTATTTTCACCAATAATTTCTCGTACAAATAAGGTACACCAAACCGAATTAAATTTACAGTATTGATAGTCAAACGTGACTCGGCGCTGGGTGGAAGATGGCGCCGTACGGACGTCTTATCCACGTAACTATTGCGCAACGCCTTATCGCGACATATAGACCTCTTAACCGCTTCAATATAGAGGCATTTTGCAATGATATCGAAAAGAACAACGATATTTATATTGCATGTGCTTCTTTCGGTCTCACGGGAATTGACTGACCACGAACGAGAAAAAATGCACAGATCGACAAATATTCAAATAACCAACATTCGTATGCGTGAATCAAGCTAAGTGGGTGGACATCTTTCTCGTTTCTTGCCGGCTGGCACGAAAACGATTGCACATCGAGATGCAGACACGTCACCGAAACCCCTTCAGTACCGGCTTCGGCTTTTCATGACTCCGCGCTGGAATCGGCCACGACAATGTTCGATGTAACCAGGGAGTTCTCACACGAGCTGGATGAATAAAGAGGCTGTGTGTAACGCAAAAGCCCACGTCCGACAATTCGTCAACCCTATAACCAAAAAAGTAAGTCTTATACGATTGCTCGAACATTGATTTTCTAAGTCGAATACCGATATATCAATCCCGACGTCCCGACGCAATGTATGCAATTCCGATTTTTTAATGAAATTTCGTACCAAACCTATCGACAAAGGCCGTTTGTCTGATGGAATTCTTTTATTTAATAATGATAACTATTATTGTCATTGCTAAACCTCCATGATATCCTATACGAGTTATTTCTCTTTCCGTGTCGTCGGTAAGTGGTCGTTTCGATATCATGTGGAACAGATCGGCAATTCGTCGGTTAAAGTTGATCTTGCTATCTTGTAGACTAGATGGGACATGTCAACGGCTGGGTTGATTTGATATCGTGTCGATTAAATCAGCAATGGTAAAGAGCTCGTCGCAATATTGTTCGAATGAATCGGGCACGTTATCGGTTCGATGTCCTGATATCGTGTAGAATAAATCGGGCAAAGCGAAACAAACTATTAGAACCCATCAAAATGTAATGCTGACGTCACCCAATGCAAGCTGCCTGCGTCTGTGACTCGTAAGTATCCCGGCCACTAAAACCCGACACTAATGGCATGTCCGTCGAGTCAAGATACAAACGCGGGACATGCCGTGGAATAATCAAGTTCCATCACAACCACTTCGGCGATATGCTTCGAGCCCAGACGGATTCACTTAGCAATTCCGTCTGGATGACGGCATATGGTTGCAATGAACACATCACAAACATTCAGACTCGCGTCAAAACTAATGCGGACCACTCGTATAATTGCGAGTTTACCAGACACGGATCGGATGTCCTCGAAAACTGCTCTATTGACGCGGCATCCGAGTATCTCAGGACGATTGTTGCCTCCACATTATATCTGTCTGTTACGGATAAGGCTTTCTGATCCCTTCTTGTCTTAGGGATTTTGATATTGGAAAGATAGAGATAGATTCACGTAAGAGAGGAAAGGAGAGCGGCGATGATTGTTGGCACAATCAATTAAGTAACTTTTATCAGGCAAGACATCCAAGCAGAGTACACTACGTTATCATTTTTTCCCTTTATTTGTTTATTCAACGCAATAAATATATAAATATATCCGATAAACAGTCGATAATATATAATCTATATCAGTAGACATAAAAATGTCCCTGATGAAGCACAGTGTTTATGCGAAAGACGGTAGTCAGTAAAACCAGTAAGTCTACATAAAGGTGCTGCTCTTGATCTTTTTACGGTGAAATCAATATGTTACTCATACGGTTACTCTTTCACAAACTGCAACCGGACAGGAAGTATGTAGATCATGACTAAGAACTATTGTAGCAACTAACACCGTATGTCTAATGCGCTTAGAAAGCGTTTATGGGGACAAACTGGAGTCATAGCATGCGAGTGTTGTTGAAATCAGTAGCTCTATGTACGATGTGTTGCGTTTGGAAATAATTAAGGATTTATTGGCGGCGAGAAAGCCGTTTTGTAGGCGAATTGCGTAGTTATGTGATAACTACATCGTTATGTGATAATTACGTCGTCATGTGTTAATTACGTCCTTTTGTGATAATTACGTAGAAATGTGATTACGTTCAGATGGAGAGAAATGCACAGAAAAACCTATACCTCTGATGGGACTCGAACCCACGACCTCCAGATAACCGGTCTGATGCTCGACCAACTGAGCTACAGGGGCAAGCTTTCGCCTGTGCATTTAGGTATTTAACATCGCTCGCTTTTCAGAACCACTGAGGATTAAAGTCCGTATATCATAGCCAGCGATATACACAGATATCTGTAACAAGCATGATGATTGACCATAAATTGATTGGCTAATTTTGGCGGTCTTCTCCATATTAATGCGATTGCAATAGGGGAGCCAATTTGGTTGTATAAATAGCTGGCGAGAAATGCACAGAAAACTCCAGGCGTAATATCCCCAGCTGTTATACGGTGCGTTAGGTCGCCTGGGTGGGGTAGACAGGATATAGCGTGGGTGGGAGCTACTAGTATAAAATAGCGATGCACTGAAGTGTATTTATCTCAATTTGTGTGAAACATATTTATCTTAACCATGATGTTCAATGTATTTATTTTAATTATTGTATAATTTAGATATTTAGTCACTAATAAAAATCTATGATAGATTTAGACCAGTGTAGACTGCCAAATTATAAGACTGGTGTCGATCACTCTTATTGCTGCGCATGCCGTCATACAATTATATTCTGCGCATTTTTGGTATAATATACTTGTACATATGTAATTTCGGTTCTTTGTTAATCTATTAGTCACTGTCTAGACGAACGGCGTACAACAAACGGCCCAGTCACGGTCATTCCACCATATCAATTTAATGTATCAAGAGGATGCATCAATTTATTGATTGTTTCGCAAACGATCACGTGGCATGCTTCAAAACGAGGCGCCGCCATCTTTAATTACAAGCCGATTGGCCGGCTGAGTGTACATGATAGTACATACCTTGAAGGCCCAAAGAGCTTAAGAAAATTCGCGCATATTTCTGCCAAGTAATGACAAAACTGCATGTTGGTAAAAGTTGATTAATAATGTTGTAGTGTGGACAACAAAGGATATTCACATTGAACACTAAGGGCCGGACACTGATTTCAGGGAGAAACCAAGTAGGAAAGCGAAAGATTTTTTTACATTTTGAGTGGTGCCAGAGCTTGTGGGAAAGTTATATCCGCGGTTACTTCCACCAATACCAATTCCAATAACAGCTGCAGCATTAAATGAGAGACAACATAAAGTGCTACTGTCGACAAGGCGATTCAGGTCGACGAATGATCGAATGTGATAATGTAAAGTGTGCTATTGGTTGGTTTCATTGTGATTGTCTTCGTATGAAGAAAATACTAGCGGGTAACTGGCACTGTAATGACTGTCCTAAATTTCCAGAGTATAAGAAAAATAAAACCGCAAAAAATGAAGTACAGTACTCGTATTTTTCCATACACATATAAATACATGTAATATACATATAGTTACGTCACTAATGATTGTTCAAAAGCATACTTGAATTGACTCTAATTGACATACAGGTATTAATATATGACTGGTCATAAAAATAATAGTTTATCGTTTTAATAACAGTACCTTGGACTTTGGCAACAATGGTGTAGTGGGTAGAAGCGCTGCCTTTCATGCGAGTGGTTGCGAGTTCGAGCCGGTACCAACAATGGACTTTTCCCGTACCTTCCACAATAGGAAATGAGCAAGATTTTTGTTTTTGAATCTTGAGAAAGATTTATCGTGTAATGGATTATTATAAAACCTTATATCTTATAGGGATATATCAGGGCAATAATGTACGTGCGACTGACATTTAATTATACCCCTGGTGAGGTAAAGGTTTTTCCTGTGCATTTCTCTCCATCTATTTATAGAGCCACATTGGCTATCCTAATTACCACCACATTTAATTATAAAGTAGCACCAAAACCTAAACTTCACCTTTTCCCTTTAATGTAAAAAGTACAGCCGTACAGTTATTACGGCCAGTTTACGCGCCCAGAGCCCCGCATCGGCGGTTTACAGAGAATTCCTCAATTTTGTATACAAGTAGCGTGCAAGTGAGGAAGTCGCAATTCAACGCCAGAATACCTATTTAGCACGATTGTACTCACCCAGCAAACATCTCTATACATGAACAGGAAAATTCTATGGTACCAATTCTCAGCTACGTACACAGAGGCGGGTGTGGTAAAGTACCTTGCAACATATAAAAATAAAACATATTAAAATTCTTGCTCTTTCGATACAATGGAAGAGCGGGGATCGAACCCCTGACCTCTGGATTAGGGGTCCAGCGCGCTAACCACTGAGCTATCTGCCCTGACAAAAATGAGAATTTTATACATATTCTGTGCCAAAAAAAATCCGACCCACGTATTCTCTTGGAATCTGTTATCATAAATGGGCAAGATAGTATGTGCAAATGTATACGCCTGGATCAGGCCTAATCAACCGTTATTCATGAATGGGTGTACATAGTGATTACATAAGAACTGCCACAATTGCTTCCTGCTTGGTTGTAGGGTGTAATCAAACATGGCGGCATGTCGTCTGCTAAATTTGGTGAAACATTTCTATTGGGTATTTCACTATATCTACTGAGCAATAAACATGAAATCGATTTCATCGCAGACTAGTTTTCCGTCGTAGGTGACGCCAACAAGAACGCGGCATGACTGAGTTCTGAGAGTCGCTGACATTTCTTACATTCCTAAGTCTCGAGAGACTATAAAACGAGAAACGTGAATGGAGTAACGAGCGAGAGGTAGACGACGGGGAACCGCGTTTGTCAGCAAAAACAAACACAACACACTAAAAGCAACGTGATTGGTAACGCGTGGTGGTCTAGGCGGTTGCGCGCAACTAAAGTCGACGGAATCGAGTGCCATCGGAGACATGAAGCCAACGTCGACCATTGATCATTCAGGCGACTGATACTTAATATATACTGTATCACGGATTGCAGACCTATTATGTTCATGCGTAGCTTTGAAAAGAGTCAAGAATCGTCCCTCACCCTCCTGGTAATTCATTCTCGACTGAATATGAGTACAAAATATTAATTCACTTTCTAAAGAGACATTTAACTGTTGTACTAAGTCCTGTAGCGTTATCGCTCCATGGAGACCTCCGTAGATGGTCCGTTTTAATGGAAAAAACATCGGCGTTTTTTGCCAATAGTTCAAACGCGTGGTGTCTTTGATGTGGAATTTTGCTTCGTCAATACGCAAGTTAGAAAATTAGGTGCACCTTCCGTACAGATCATTTCTGATATCTAAAAAAACCAATGATACCCATAATATAGACGTAAACATAGACTTTATACGAATAAACTCATATAATATATACTGATTTTAATAGTATAGAATGTTTCGTATGGTACTGTATTTTAATAGGTCGATTCTCTTAATGTCGACTTCGAGCTAATAACGAAGGGTGTTTATAACTTAGTTATTGAAGAGTTTGTCGTTCAAGGATACAAAATTGTCGATTAGACCACCCAGCCAATTCGCACCAACGGCAAAACCAGCCCTCATTTTCCAAAGCCCTTTCTTGTGTACACACAAACATGAGTAACATTTCTAAAGATTGATGACGTCAATGTAGAATATTTTCAGGTGTCTGGTTCGATGTCGGTCAAATACGCGCGTGACCATAAAAATCCGAGCGATCCAATGAAAGCAAGACTTTTCGCAAAGTGAGGTATTGTCGAGTTTTTCCGACAGTCGTTGTTTGCTTACGTAACGTTCGCTGACAATGTAACGTTTTGTAATTGGCACGATATAAAGCAACGCGTACATACGTCCTCGGTAAAATAGGTTCGAAGAAATCCTTGGAGCGTTTATTATTCGAGTTTCGTTGAAAACATAATAGTATAATAATAGTAATCTGTTTGTTTGGGAGGCGCCCTAATAATTAATGTGTCTCTAAAGCGCATATATATATTTCGTGTGATAACTAATTATATTGCATAACACTATAGAATGTACATATAGGTTAAATCATAGCGTAACATAACCGTTAAATGAAATCAAATTGAATTTTATTTGATTTCTAATGGCCTTCCAACAAATGGCAATTAAATACACTACACAAATTTATGGTTACTATGACTAAATAGGAATGAGGGGAGTATAAAGAATACAAGGAATACAGTTCAAAGTCGAACTTGATATACCATAAGTAAGTCGAGAAAAAACACATATTTACTTCTGAGTTAATAAGCACAATTATTGGCGAATAGCGAATTAATACCATAAGAAATATCTGGGAAGAAATGCACAGGAAAAAACCATCAGGGGTAAAGGTTTTTTCCTGTGCATTTCTTCCCAGCCATTTATGGAACCACATTGGCTATTCTAATTACCATCATAAGAAATGTCGTAACTCAAAACTTATCTCTCGCCATGACAGAGCATCAATCAAACTAATGAAATAAAATGAAATATATCTGATCGCGGTGTACTTTTTAGATGAGCTGCCAAACGCACTTTACATCAGTAAACACTGAGAATTGTCTAGGCCTGTAGTGTTATAGTTTGTCGACTTATCTGTGAACATTATCAACCAAACTGGAATTGTCTTCTGATCGATGTATACACCGCCTGCTTATTTCAATATTAATATTGTTGCCATTGTGTAATTTTCAATACATAGGTAGTTAATTAAATACCCAAAGTCTTCACCGACCATGACGCTTCTCAGAGAGTACGGGATGCATGCCAAAAATATGCTATTCTTTTCATTAGGGAGGTCATATATGACACAACGATGACGTCATAAGTTTACACCAATTTGTAAACAAGTTGCAGTGACGTAACGCGCGGTACGCCAATGACGTCAGTTGTGTAGCACCGTACTGTTGATGACGTCGACAAAAATTACATCGCATTCAGCGATCAAATGAATGGTCTGACACACGGTTCTTACTGTATTTTGTATTGCGATATGTATGTACTCCAAAAATTATATTATTGAAAAAATAACATCGTTAATGTTAAAATTCATCTCAATAATAAATATGATCCTTATGCGCAGTAATACACATAGACAGTGGCTTAGCGGTATAATTGACCGCATGAGAGCTTGGCATAAGCGACGATAATACTTTGTGACAGATGGCCTGACAATTTACGACATATGGCACGGTCATTAGTGGACTGCTATTCGATACTCAACACGTCGCGCGCGCCGACACCGATATAAACACACACACACACACACACACACACACACACACACACACACACTCACACACACACTCACACACATACACACATACACACATACACACATACACACATACACACATACAC
>WURV02225658.1:0-10221 GCA_011762755.2 Epimenia babai | reverse complement strand
CACTCTGGGAAAGTTACAACTTTCGAAGCTCCTTTGGCTAAGGCACCAGTGTTATTCACTGTTTTGTCATAGCCTTTTCCATCGGTAAGTTTCACACTCCAAGTAGCCTGGCTTTCTGTACCAGAGTTCTTTACAATTACTGTTGGTGTAGCCTTCTCGCCACTAAGTAATAGACCAGATGGAGATATTTCACTAACTCTTAGGTCTTTAGGTGCAGGAATTCGTCCAAAAGTCCCCAACATCGCTAACCTGTCTTTGAAGTCTTTTTCTATTTGGGTAGCTTTGCCAGTTTTTACATTGATGGTATATAAGCCTCCGGTTCCTCTGCCTTTGTAAAGTGTCCCAAAGAGCGTATCGTCCATCCTATCAAATCCGATGTCTTGAGCAGAATTAATTTTGATTCCTAGCGGTCCAACTACATTCCCTTTTCCGTTCGTTTTGTTGATTGAGTAAAATTTATTGTCTTTGCCTATCCCAAACATGTTACCCTTAGAGTCGGCGGCAATACCCAGTATCTCAGTTGCTGATATTTGACCAACTAGTGTACCTTTAAATTCGGAATCTAAAACATAGAGTTTGGATTTATCCCCTGTAGTGGAAACATATATTTTATTACTGGATTTATCCCAAGTAAATCCGTTTATCTTACCAGAAACCCCAGTAATGGTTTTGTAGTGGTAAGTGTCTCCGTTTCCGTTGATAAGGTGTACTTTACTGTTATCATAGTCCACTCCAAAGAGTCTAGCATTGTCAAAATCACCAATGAAATCACCTGTACGCACATCGTTCAGTTTAGTAGCTTTGATACTGGAAATCTTGGCAGTATTCCTATTTACATTCATAATATGGTCTTCTTCGGCATTAGGAGTCGTCCAATCTGATGTATTGTAAGCATAGATAGTAGTTCTAGTATATTTGGGAGTAATTACATCAATCTTTTCGGTCATCTTATTGTTGTCCGTGAATTTGTCTCCTGCAAGGGTAACTGTAGCGGTGAGGGTATATTTACCATCTGCAGGCACCCACTCTGGGAAAGTTACAACTTTCGAAGCTCCTTTGGCTAAGGCACCAGTGTTATTCACTGTTTTGTCATAGCCTTTCCCATCGGTAAGTTTCACACCCCAAACAGTCTGGCTTTCTGTACCAAAGTTCTTTACTGTTACTGTTGGTTTTACTTTAGAGCCACCTAACAACATTCTGGTTGGAGATATAGCTGTGACACTTAAGTCTTTTTGAGCTGGCTCTCTGCCAAAAGTACCGAGCATAATTCCCTGATCTGTGTAAGCCTTACCCACAAGAGTGGCTTTACCAGTATTGACATTGATCGTGTAAAGTCCGCCTACTCCAGCATTCCCTACTCTCTTCACAAGTGTGCCGTACAATATATCGTGATCTTTGTCGAAGCCGATTTCTTGAGCAAATCTCAATCTAAAGCCTAAATCACCTACTGTAGTGAGTTTGGCTGTGGTGGTATTGATTTTATGGAGTTTGTTGTCTCCTCCTAATCCGAATAAATTGCCATTAGAATCAGCCGCAATACCATAAAATTGAACAGATTCAGATACTACACCAATATATTTACCCCTGAATCCTTTGTCGAGGCTATAGAGTTTTGTTTTATTATCGTGCCTTACTACTACATACATTTTGTCATTTTTCTTATCCCAAGTAAAGCAGGTAATACTGGCTGGTACTCCAGTAATAGTAGCATATTTATAAGTATTGCCACTGCCATCTATGAGGTGTACTCTAGAGTCGTCTAGAGATATTCCTAAAAGTTTGGCATTATTAAAATCTCCTATAAAGTCTCCTGTAAAAACGCTTTCCATTGTTGAAAGTTTTAAGCTTTTGACAGCAGCGGATTTATTGTTAATTTTTACAATATGCTTTGACGTATTTCTCGGGTCAGTAATATCAGCAGCTATATAAGCATATATATCATTTCTGACGTAGGATAGTTTTTTTACATCCAATACACGTCTTACAGTATTTTTGGCTGGTTTGGCATCACCAGCAAGTATCACTGTTGCGGTAAGTGTGCTTTTACCGTCGGCAGGTTTCCATTCATCAAAAGTGACTATAGTGCTTTCGAACGGCTTTAGGCTTCCACCAGTATTCTTTACTGTTTTGTTATACCCTGTGCCGTCTGTCAGCCTTACACTCCAATTGGTTTGAGCCTCAAGTCCATCATTACGAATTGAAACCTGAGGGTGTACAGCACTACCAGAAGGCACAAGCTCAGGTGTAATGGCAACCGCACTAAGGTCTTTGTCGGGTACAGGGTCTCCGAATGTTCCTAATATTACAACTTGGTCAGAATAGTCTTTGCCAACTTGTTTTGCTTTACCAGTAGTCGTATTGATCATATATAATCCACCAGTAGCACCAAAAAAACCTACTCTTTTGAAAAGAGAACCATATAGTAAACCAGACCCTCTGTCAAACGCCATTTCTTGTTGTAATAATATGTTAATTCCCAGTTTTCCGATTAGTTTAGGTTTTGCATTTTGTTGGTTGATACTGTACAATGTGGCATCACTGGTAAGTGCGTACATTTTGCCTTTTGCATCACAAGCAATTGACCTTACAACTTTTCTCGATGTTAATATGTTGCCAACAAAAGTCGCTCTAAAATTCTTATCAAGTTTATATAGTTTAGCATTGGGGTTTGCGTAGGTAGTTACAAACATTGTATTCGTCTGGCTGTCCCAAGTGAATCCTTCAATATTCTCTTTAACATTGGTAATTTGCATATGGTAATATTTATCACCATTGCCGTTGACTACATACACCTTTTTGTTAGTTGAATTAATTCCATAAAGCACTTTCTTATCTCCTGTGCCAACAAAATCACCGGCATAAATTCCAGTTAGATTAGATTTTTTGATAGAGGTAAGTTTTGCAGTATATTTATCTATTTTCAAAAAATCACCAGTCATATTTCTAGGTGCGGTTCTATCTATAGCGTTACAAGCATACAACGTTTCTTTGGCATAAGTGGGTGTAATAACTGGTACTTTATGTTTCAATACATTATTGGATTTGTCTGTATCACTTGCTAGAGTAACAGTGGCTGTAAGTTCGGAGTTGGGGTCAGTAGGCGACCATTTGGGAAATGACAATGTGATCGACTTTCTTGAGCCAATTTTTCCTGGTGTTTTGTTCTCATGGGTATATTCTTTGCCATCTGTGAGTGTTATGCTCCATGTACTTTCTTCATTTGCTCCTTGATTGTAAACAGTAACCGTTGGGATTTTGCTCCCTCCTTTTAATACAACATCTGGTAAGATTTTAGTTACTTTGAGGTCGTGTGAAGATAATGTTTCAAAAGAAAAATCATCTAAATTCAGTTGTAATTCATTCTTGGTCTTAATATGAAGTGCTACATAAACTGTTTGCCCAGCATACTTACCCAAGTTGTATTCGAACTTCTGATATGCTTTATCGTTGGGTGTGATATCTCGTGCCAATATGACAGTAAAATCAGTTTTTTTAGTTCCTGTAGTTGAGAGCAGGACATCAAACTTTTCTTTAAATCTAGCGCTTCTATTTTTCCCCCAAAAGGTTAAGAAACTCTTGGCGGTAGGCTTCATAGCAGGAGTGACTAAGTAATCATCGTGTGCTAGTGTTGCATGAAATCTAATTTGTACACATCCTTCTCTTTCTCTTCCACCCGATGGGGAGTAAGTGAATGTGTTGGGATCTCCCCCTTGGATAACTTTGAAATTGCCTAAGCTACCTTTTTCAAAGTCTTCTGTCCAGCTAACTCCCGACTGGTTCGATTGGCCACTCGTGGATGATTCTTGCTGGCTCAAGCCCAAATTGTCAAAAGTGCTTATACTATTCTCTAGGATTACTTCATTGAAGGTATCATAGAGAATTTCTTTCTCTTTGTCAGGCGTGAGTTGATAGCTTGACAAGTCTTCCTGTACTTTTTGTTTGTGCACATCGGCACTCAAATGTACTTGTGCGAATGCCCCTGCTGTAAAAAGCAAAGACAATGCAAGTGTTAGTAGATTTCTTTTCATTGTCATTTGTGTTTAAAAAATAACTCTACCGAATAGAATGTTTTGAAAAATATCAAAAGGACAGAGTTATATGTGGTTATATTGTTAAATTAAGTTTCTAATGTAATGATTATTCACACGCAAAAAAAAAAATGTTAAAAAAATAAAATATTACTTGAAATATTCAATATTATATAAATTTAATTATAAAAATTGGTTTTACAGAAATAAAAAACTGCAAAATGTCGGTAACTATTCAGACGTATGAAGTCTAATTGAAAAGTTCATATGGTGTAGAATTAAGAATGTAGAATTGAGAATTGAGAATTAAGAATGCAGAATTGAGAATGTAAAATTGAGAATGCAGAATTAAGAATCATAGCTGGCTCTAGATTTTTGGTAGTGCCTACATTTTTCGTCCTCCAATGCTACAAGGATGTGCGAGAAGTCTGTTTGCAACAGACAATTATAAATATTTTTCACAAAAAAGGTAGCATTGTAAAAGCCTGTATCGTGAATCCACGTCGCAAAGGAGAGCTGGGTAAGGTTCTAGCCTGTTGTAAACAAATTTATTTTAGGGTACCTCTAATAAGAGAAGCGCTAGCTTTGATGAGTTTCGGTTTTATGACCCTGAAACAAGTTCAGGGGTCTTTTCCCCAGCTAGCCTTCACACAAACTCGCTCAATAGTCCACTGGACTATTGCCGAACCAAAATACTCATTTAGCTATGGCTAAACTCCGTTTATTTTCTTGTAGCTGGAAAAAATACCTGCCTTGAAATTCCAAAATCATCAAAGCTTTCGCTTTTCTTATTAGAGGTACCCTTAAGTATGTAGCTAATTATACACCTGTATTATTTCATTATATGTATCTTTTTTTTCACGATTTCGGAGTTGGCTGATATTACTACTATATACAGACCATTGGGTTGATCGGATAAGTCCAAAACATGATGACTGTTTGTGAATTGTCTGTAGAGTACAACTTTGCCTAGTGAATTATAGATGGTGACATCCTTGGCTTGGGAGTTACTTTTCAAGTTGAACAAGCCGTCACTGGATGGGTTTGGGTATATCGATAACTTCTTGGAATCTATTGTAACAAAGCTAGTGATTACATACTTCCAACTTGCTCTAACCGTACAGCCTAAGATATTAACGTCAACTGAATAATTTCCACTTTTACTAACTTCTATTGATTTTTTGTTTGCTCCATTTATTTTTTTGTTGTTCAAATACCATTGGTAGCTATCCCCACTTGAGGCGGTAAGTTTTACAGTTGTTTCATTGATCTTTTTTCTCAAAATAGAAGGCTTGTGGAGAGCTACAGTGGTGATAAAATCGTCTCTCTTAAATATTTGAGTTTGGTTTAATTTGTCTTTTACGGTTAGTTTTACTGTGCTTTTGCCTACCTTGCTGTAAGTGACTTGGTGAGGACCTTTGCCCTTTGCTGTGGCTGGGGATGCACCAGTGCCGAAGTCCCACAAATAATCACTAAACTCACCTGTGGATAAGTCTGTAAAAGTAACTTTTTCTCCTTTGCAGACACTTTTTCGGGAGGCTTTGAAATTAGGATAAGGGGGTATTTCAAGTTCGAAATCATCAATAGCAATTCCTGCTTCATTGTCTCCGTCATCGGATAAAAATTTAAATCTGAAAGCAATATTTTTTTGAGATGACTTGAAATTTATAATTGTTTTGAATTTTTTAAAAATACCATTAGTGCTTCCACTAAATATGGGGACTACTTGTCCGAAAGCAGAGTTGGGACTGCTTTTTACATTATACCACCCTTCTTTGACTTCATCATTCAAATTTTTCCAAAATTTGCCTTTGTCAGTAGAGTACTCAACGATAAAACCGTCCCATTTTGGTTCGAGTTCGAATTTAGACTTGAATTTAAGGACTAATTTACGTAAATTTGATATGTTATAATTGGGAGTATATAGGTACGCTTCCGAATTGTATTTATACTTTTTTTCTTTTAATCCCGTAACCCAAGCAAATTTACCGCTTGCGGTGCCATCTTTACCTGGTACAGCTGACTTTCCCCTTTCAAAAGGCGTTCCATTAACATTGTGTGCGATAAAATCAGAAATATTAGTTTCAAAATCCCCACCTTGTTTTAGCGTATATGGGGGTTTTTTGTTTGGCAGTATGGTAATAATTGATTCTTTTTTCTTAATTACTTGTTCACCACTAGCCAGAGTGATAGTAAGTGTTACGGTAAAAGTTCCTGATTTTGAGTAGCTATGCTTTGGATTGGCTACTTGAGATACTGGTGAGCCATCACCAAAGTTCCAAGCAAACTTTTTCACTCCTTTAGCATTGGACAAAAACGAAAATTGGATTTTGTTGTCAGTGTAAGAGAAAACTTTATTGACTTCAAACTCGGCGGGAATTTTAGAGGCAACTATTTGAAAGTCATCAATCATAAATCCATCCCTTTCGAACCTACTGCGGTAAACACTATTGGCTACCGAACTCACAAACCTAAAAGATACATGAGGTTGGCCTGCGAGAAAATTAAGTTTGTATTCTGTATTTTGATTTCTCACTGTGTTGTTCGTACCACCGGTAGTAAGTCCTACTGTATTGGTGCCTACCCATCCCATTTTGTCATCGAATACGTCCCCATCTAATGAACACTCTAGGTCACTAGCCATATTGTACCAGTTGACCGCACCATATTCGGGTTGCGAACCGCCCAGTCTGTGCCAACTTATTCCACCATCAGTGCTGTATTGCAATTGCATAGCATGAGGACTTCTGCACAAGCCGTTTTCCATCCATTTTTTAAACTTGATAGTGTATTCTTTAGTATTGTCCGATAGGTCGAAAGCTGGAGTATATAGTGCCGATTTATAATTATAAAATGGCTTCCCTATATCTCTATTCAGTCGTGTTTTCCAAGCCTTTGTACCGGAGCTTACTTTATTTAGTTCGTTTCCTGGCACTCCATGTTCCCAGTGATTGAGTCCGTTGAAAAGAGGTTTACCTACAAAGTCATTGGTGTTTGATTCGAAATTGCCTCCATCAGCTAAAGTATAAGGTGCTTTTTTCTTAGGAAGTACAGTGATATAATCATTTTTTACTTCAAATTTTTTGCCGTTGTTCACTGTCAATGATACGGTATATACACCGGGAGACTTGTAAGTGTGAGAGGGGTTTTGGGTTTTAGAAGTGCCACCGTCACCAAATTTCCATTCCCATGAGTTGTTTGGGTTTAAGGAGTAGTCTCTAAAAACAACAGGGACATCTACGTAGGCTATAGTTTGTTTGGTGTTAAACTCTGCTCGGATCAATGACTTCGGCAAAAACACATCTGAAGTATATATTCCCCTACCAAAAGTGGAAATAGCTACTAACCCGTCTGAGGTTCGGTATTTGATCATGGTGACTCTTACATTGGCAAGTCCAGTATTTGTGGTTTCCCATACTGGGGAAGACTTGCTCAAGTCATCTGTTGACCACACTCCGAGTTCAGTAGCTAGCAGTACTTCAGAGCGGTTGTTGGGATTGTAAATACCCCATCTGATAGGTATATCTGGCAGGTTGCCCTCTTTGCTTGACCAATTTTTACCACCGTCCATTGTTTCGTACACAGAATTAACTCCGTAATTGGAGAATGTTGCTAGCAATTGATCATCACTGGCACCTACATCTATAAATGATACCCATCCTCCTCGCTTACCTGAATAAATGCCAGTAATATTGGATACTATTGGAGTAGATGATTGAGCATTTATTATTTTATAAATTTTAGTAGTATAAGAAGAAATTCTTACTCCGATGAAAAGTACATTGTCGGTATATGGAGACGCTTTTAAAGCGGTAATTATACCACCATCAATGGATAATTTTACTCTATGCAAAGTGGGAGAAACACCCGAAACATCTCTCATACGAGAGATATAGTTTTCTGAACTTGCGCCATAAAGAACATCCGCATCGCTATCGTATTCGGTAGGGTTGATGAAATGCCCTCCGGATACTCCTCTTATACTTCTGAAAGATTTCCCTCCGTTTATTGATATTCGATAATTATTGTAAACATAACTTGAAATCATTGTCATCGGATCATTTTGGTTGATAAAGCAATATCCACCATCGCCTCCAGTAGCTTCAGTGGTGTAGTTGATACCTGGACTTCGAAACAACTGAGTGCCATTGTCTTGAGCTCCTGCAAGAAAAGTATTTGAGTTTGGTTGGTTGCTGGCAGCAACAGCATAAAAAGTGGTAACATTGTATCCGTTGTTTCTAGGGTGGAATTCAGGATTATTGGATTTTTCATTTAGATTTTTCGAATAAAAAACTCCACCGTCATTACCAAAAATTGCTTCATTGGGATGATTTGGACGGAATACTATAGCGTGCTGGTCGGCGTGTACATAATCATCGCAATTATTATTCCCTGTCCAGTAAGATACTCCGTTCCATTTTTCTCCGCCATTAGAGGTCAAATGTAGGTCTATTCCACCTACAATTACTCTTTTTTCATCCTTAGGGTGTACACCCATAATGAGGTCGAACCACGCTTGGCCTCTAGTGAAGTGAGAGTTAGTTTCTTCGCAAGTTGACGAACTGACATATTTTGGTATTTCTATGTCTATCCAAGTATTTCCTTGGTCGGTAGATTTTTTGAACCAAGCGATGTCAGAAGTGCTTCTTCTTATTGTGGATTGAGCTACCGCATATAGCACATTGGCATTGGAGGGAGCAGTAGCAAGTTCTATTCTTCTATAGGATGATGAGCTAGGAGGTGTTATTTTCTTCCAAGTATTTCCATTGTCAGAAGAAGAAAAGATATCTCCACGCCAACTACGATGACCTTTGCTCATATATACAGTACCGTCAGCCCCAAACTCGATATCAGAAATCCGACCGGAATGGGTTTTAACCCATGAATTCCCTTTATCTTTAGAAATGAATAGCCCGGAGTTAGTAGCAGCAAACACAATCCCTTTGTCAGTAACCATTATTTTTTGGACATAATTAAAATCACCGTTAGTAGTGCTTGATAATCGATCCCAACTTGCTCCTCCGTTAGTGCTTTTCCAAATTCCAGCACCTCTAATTCTACCTGTGAATCCTTGTCCAGTCCCCAAATAATATATTTTAGTATCAGAAGGGTCGTAGTTGATAGTAGCAATAGAAATATTAGCCATGAAATCATTGACTACTTGCCATGTAGAAGTGTCACTTGTGATGTCTTTGTTGAACCAAAGTCCCCCACCTACGCTCCCAGCCCAAACTTTCTTGTTTGTTGGGTCATTGGGATCCCACATTAGTGCTCTTGTGCGACCTGCTATATTGTTGGGTCCTCTTTCCACCCATTTTACATTTTTTATTTTTCCTTGATTTGTCCTCATCAAATCGAAGTTGGATTTTATTTTTTCATAAGCTTCGATAGTTCTATCTATAGGTGGGTATCCCAATTCGGGGTCTTTAGTCATTTCAAACTCCTGAAGAGCAGCCAAATCTGGTCGGTCTTGTTTAGGGATTTTCTGAATTTCTTCATAAGACAACCCTTTTACTTTCTCGGCAAGAGCAAGATTATGCTTATATTGATTTAAAATGTCATTTTCGTTTTTTTGCGTTGATATAAGGAAAAATAAGGCTGTGGCGACAGTAACAGTCAATAATGGGATGTAGTATTTTTTTTTCATTTTTATTAATTTCAATGTTAAGGGTACCTCTAATAAGAGAAGCGCTAGCTTTGATGAATTTCAGTTTTTATGACCCTGAAACAAGTTCAGGGGTCTTTCATCCATCAACATCGTTACCAAAATACTCATTTAACTAAGGCTAAACTCCGTTTTTGGTGCCTCGTTGCTGAATAAAATACCTGCCTTGAAATTCCAAAATCATCAAAGCTGTCGCTTTTCTTATTAGAGGTGTCCTTAATGACCCTTTCCACAATAGAATATTTTGAAAAATAACCTACCGGAAGAGATATTTGTGGTTTCAATATTGAATTGAGTCGCAATTGTAGTGAATTTTTTCAAATAAAAAAATTTTTTTCTATTGTGAATCTCAGATGTACTGAAGTTGTAAAACTTTACATGTGTGTACTATTGTAACTATTCAAAGATGTAGAAGTCTATTTGGAAAGTTCCTAGTTTGTATAATCAAGAACTAAGGATTTTTGGATATTTGGATTCATGGACTTCTTGATGTTTGCTGTCTAGAAGTCTAATAATCCAAAAATCCTT
>WURV02225647.1:0-10222 GCA_011762755.2 Epimenia babai | reverse complement strand
TGAACCCATGCCCGATCCTGTCCCACCGGCGATCGAATGACAGATCACAAAACCCTGGATCACAAGACGATGTAAAGCAAGACCATATCCGTTGGGTATGAAACAGTGAATACCGGTAATGATTGACTAGTAAGTAGGAAAAAATGAGTTCCCTACGATGCAGCCGAATAAATGTGCATACCGGATAAATGAGTGTCGGATAACTGAGGGCAGACTGTACCTCGGTAATTAGCCGAACCTAAGTAACTAATCGACTTATGGCTGACTAACTAACCAATCCACACCAACTGACCAACTATCCAACCACCAACCAAGTCAACTCACTAACCAGCCAAGTACATACTCAGTAGCATATGTATACGACAGCATAAGTATATATGACAATCTGAAAAAGTGAAAGTACTTTTACACTAAAATTAACAATTATAAGTCACAACGGTTAAGGGTGAAACAAGACGTAAAGTACAGCACATTTATCCTAAATTTAACTATAAGTGATAACGGTGAAAGGTGAAACAAGAATGAAAGTACGATCTAATTAGGAGGAGAAATAGTCACCGTGACAGATGGCTAAATAAAGATAGCTAAGAATGAGAGAATCAGTCACCTCGAGACTGTCGCTGCCATCAGCTTCACGGTCGATGATATCGAAAATCTCGTCATGAAGCCTCTCAGCCTTCAAATCAAAAAAAGAGATTAAAAACTGCAACACTCACGTACACGTAACTGGGATATCTAGCTAAAGGAGGGCCACCGAATGGACATGACGGACGCGGGTTCGAATCTCGACAATTACAAATACGATTCTTCGAGTCCGTCGTAGCTACGAGGTATTTCATCTTGATGGATGTAGGATACCAGAGAAATTAACGGTGGGATCACTGGCTACTATGAGTACCAGACACATGAACGGTGGGATCACTGGCTACGACGAGTACCAGAGAAACGAACGGTGGGATCACTGGCTACTATGAGTACCAGAGAAATTAACGGTGGGATCACTGGCTATGACGAGTACCAGAGAAACGAACGGTGGGATCACTGGCTACGACGAGTACCAGAAAAACGAATGGTGGGATCACTGGCTACTATGAGTACCAGAGACATGAGCGGTGGGATCACTGGCAACAAGTACCAGAGAAACGAACGGTGGGATCACTGGCTACTATGAGTACCAGAGAAATGAACGGTGGGATCACTGGGTACGGCGAGTACCAGAGAAATGAACGGTGGGATCACTGGCTACGATTGCCAGAGAAATGAACGGACTCGGATAAACCTGCTCCGGGATACGAGGCATCTCTATCTGATGACTCGTGAACTGTCACTGGGCGAGATGCGTCGGCTACACCTAAAGTACGATATTTCAGGGAATATTCATCAGGTGAGAGGTTCGAACCCCGCGTGATACCGATCGTATTTTTCGTGTTGTATCCTCGGGCAAGGTACTTTATCCTAGACGCCCTGTTCGGGTTAGCCATAAATGAGTACCAGTGAAATTTATTTGTGGCAGCGCGATTGAATCCGCGATGGGAAAGTAAATTAGTGAGGGGCTACAGATGACTATTACAGAGTAGCTTTCGGTTGTGACTTGTGTACAGGCAGTGTGTACGCTGCCAATTCCAGGATTCTAGGATCTCATACCGATATTTCGTATGGGATACTCTGTGTATTAGCCAGCATAAACATACATAATGGTGACTGGCGCATCGCAACATATCAGGTGTGTTATACCTATACGGGACGGCCCAATAATGGTATATTTCTTATATATCTATTGCAAAAAGGAGGATAACCGGATGCAAAATCTCAGGATTTTTATGACAAATGCCCCTTCTTCTCTCTTCTTTGGACACCACATTGCTGATGATATAAAAATAGCACCCGTACCATAACCAGTGACAAAGCTAAACTCAGAGAGGGATAAATTCGGAGAGAGAGCGAAATCCGGAAAAAGCGCTCGACTCAGAGAGAACCGAACTGAGCACTTGCTCGAGCTACATCCAAATATGTTTTGTTGGATTGAAATAAAATACGTTTAAAACAAAACCATTATCAACAGACCTGGGAGTATCCACTGGCCCAGTTGTTACCGGCACCCCCGCCGTGTTTCGACAGGTAGACATTCTCCGGATTGTACAGTTTCGAGTAGGGCGAATTCAGGATGGTGTTGATCACTCTCGGTTCGAGATCCAACAGAACCGCCCGCGGGATGTAGTGTTCGTCGTCAGCCTGCGCGCAATAACCACGTATATGCCACGAATATATAGAGGAGATCTCGCACTGTTGCATTCGTCAAACTACACACAAAAACTATGCAAAATGGCTTCTGTTGAATTGCTCTAACTATTGCTTTGTGGGTAATTGACAGAATGTTAAACTAAATTAAATGTAATTAATACTGTTAATGCAATTAAAAAGGAGTTAATGTAGTGAAATAGGCGTTAATGTAATGAAAAAGAAGTTAATGTAATGGAAAGTATGTAATGAAAAAGGAGTTAATGCAATGAAAAAGTGTGTAATGAAAAATGAAAAATAATCTAATCTAATGAAAGTGTAATGAAAACAGAGTTAATGTCATGAAAAAGGTGTTAATACGTGCTAAAATCATATCATAGATCTCATAATTGTGCTTAATAATCAACAAAATTGCCTGCAAATTGTAGCTCTTCTGAACAAAAATTACTGAAAACATGCAATCAAAACAATCAAAGAGGGGTGACCTGATAAAAGAAGACATCTTTTCTGTCTGTGCCCTCCGTCGCAAACTCTTCCAAAATACCTTCTGAAAATCGCAAATCACATTTCACTGGATTAATTGACAAGATTTCACAACAAAAAATGTCCGTACAGTGACGTATTTACATAAAAACCGACCGAAAAGATACAACACAGCTCAGTTGGCAAAGCACCGTTTAACGGGCCACAAGATGGACGGTGCAAATCAATCGTATCCTTAGGCAAGGTGCTTTATCCCGATTGCTCTGGCCGTTGTAAGTACTAGTGAAATCTTAAAATTTATTCCTGGCTTCAGGAGGAATCCATGAACTATAAGGGAGATTACTGGGAAGTTCAATTATCATGAAAAACTTGCTGGCACTTATTTCAAAACTATATTCAGCAACAGAGTTACTGGATGTCAATGGAGGTAGCGATTGTGCCATCACAGCTATAGGTTTTTTCTGGGCATTCCTCTCCAGAGTAACTGGAGTTAGACTAGGGGCGAGGGAAGAATTAGGCTCACAGACTAGGGATAGGTTCAGCCTAACTCCGGTACTGTTCTCTGTCTCTGTCGCTAGCTACTATGCGCCACTTCCAAGTGGGCCATCTGACGATGAATCTTTAGTCAATTAATTTCAATCTTGTTTTTTCCAGGTGTATGGACCCTCCCTTGTAGTTGCAGTGTACTTTAACCCCTCTGTACCTTCTACCCCTACGTTCCTTCCACCCTTTTTGTACCTCCTACCACTACATTCCTTCCACCCTTTTTGTACCTTCCACCCTTTTTGTACCTTCTACCCCTCCGTACCACCTTCTACCCCTCCGTACCACCTTCTACCCCTCCGTACCACCTTCTACCCCTCTGTACCACCTTCTACCCCTCCGTCCCTTCTACCCCTACATACCTTCAACCATTTTGTACCTTCTACCCCTCCGCACCTTCCACCCTTTTGTACCTTCTACTCCTACGTACCTTCTACTCCTCCGTACCTTCCACCCATCTTTACCTTCTACCCCTACATACCTTCTACCATTTTGTACCTTCTACCCCTCCGCACCTTCTACCTTTTTGTCCCTTCTACTCCTACGTACCTTCCACCATTTTTTACCTTCTACCCCTCCGTACCTTCTACCCCTCTGTACTTTCCACCCCTCCTTCTTTGCCTACAACGGCTGACAAATTGACAGTTCACTGAATACAGGTTCCTGAATCGGAAAATCAAACTCCTCTTCCACACTGTAATTGTCAAGTGTCAAACACCAGGGTTAACTTTGCAGACGTCATTTTCAATCTTAAATTAAATATAGGAAATTGAATCCATAATGATAGAAATAAGAATCGGTGTGGGGTTAATTACTATTAGAATACGTAAGATATTGTTATATTAATATATAATTATATCGGCACTACCTTTCAACAACTCTATATTATAATATATGATTATTACGATAGTAGGTAATTATTTAAGTCTCATACTTTTTTAAATGCTGGACTGGTAAGGGTTAAACGTACCGGGATTTATACCGTGTTCCAAGCAGAGCTTCTTCCAGAACTCCATCCCAACTGAAAAAAGGTCATTAGAATGTTTCTCAAAAAAGGACGACAGCAGACAATCTCTTCTACTTAACCCTTTCCACACTGAAAACTTTATATCACATCACTATTACAATACGATTCTGTGACAACAGAGTGCTAAGGGTTAACTACTTATCACCCCTGTCCACTACGTACTCTCGGTACTGTTCACAGCACTGGCTTTGATAACTTGATATTGACTAGCACGAAATTTTTTGTTCGCGAAAACCTAACAGGTATTACATAGCCGTGAAGGGATTCAAAATTTATTCAGTACCCATATACTAACAGGCAAACTATTACACATTGATTTATCTGCATTCTACATCACATAGGCAGTTACTTAAGTCATTACACGTGGCAAAATACACTCCATTTATGACATGGCTTAACGTGGAAAATGTTGAAAAAAATATTCCTCGTCTCTTAGCCATGTCCAACGCGTGACTAGTCTGGCACTCTTACACCTCAGCTCTTATGGCAGAATTGTGTCTTTAACCTGTAAAACTCTGTTGTCACAGTTTTATATTGCTATAGTAATCTGGTGTACAATTGTCAGTGTAGTGAGGGTTAACTAAACACATAGATTTAGATCAACAAAAAATTATTTCCATTTGTTCTAGCTGTACCATGATGACAACACTACATTTAATAGCACTACATAAAGCGACTGCATATAACTGTGTTACAAGATATAATTTCGATATAACTACTATAAAAGCTACTCGTGCAAGTAGAGAGCAACTTACTCTGGTTTCCGCACTGTCCAAACTGCAGAGTGATAATTTCTCGTGGCATTGTCAATTTTTTACACTTGTAAGCAACGATCAGCTAGTTAGTCACTGTTTGACCTTTTATCAGTGAATCAACACATTTACAATAAAATCTTTGCTGGCGGTGTTTTAGCAGGCAATGTGATTACCTACAAAGAAGTTATTGAAAATGAGTCATAAAATCCAATATAATCATTAATTATACAAGACATAGGAAATCTATTAAAAACCTGCCACACTATCCGGTATATCTAGGTGGTTGAGGTTACTTAATTAATTTCATTAATCTCATACGGGGCAATTAGCAAAACAATAATATTACAAATAAGATTGGAATAAATATCAATTATTACAGTTATTAATTTATAGTTGCTATCCTAGTGTTGGCAATCTTCTAATATAACATATATACAGAGCCTGCCTGAAACTAATAAAACTATATGGCTAAAATTATATAACACAATTAGATAGCCTCATGAGCAACATAAATGTATGTAGTGTATAGAATGTACGAATAGAATCATATCACAGAGAATGAAGATTATAATACAGAATTAGGAGATGGTATTTTTGGTAATTGGAATGTATTTACGAATGGTGATGAAGTTGAATTGGTTTGATTATATCCAGAATTCAAGATAATCATGCTGGAATTTACTTAGTTTTAGTATCGATCTTAACAGGTGAAATGACATAGTATTTTAACTGTGATTTAACGGTCAAATAGTAATTGGGATATCACTTATATATTTGGATATGTCATTGTATGCACTGAAGTATAGTTTATTTATGCTAGGGAGAGTGGTACTTCTAAAGTAATTCAATTATTGAATTACTTTAGAAGTACCACTTTATAATTTTTGTTGTATTATACAACAAAAATTATAAAGACCCCAGTCTACGGTTCATAACGGTACAAAACAAAGAATCGTGCTGTGCCAAAGGATTTGTTGAACTAGCATAACTAACTTTTGTCAATATAGCAAAAAGTCTAAAACTTTTGTTCAACGTTTAAACCTTCGCTGATAGTAATTAGTTAAAATTAATTATGACATCTTAGGCATGGAAGTTATTACAAAAAAATCTTTATTTTCGTTCGTCGCGGGAATGAAACTTATGGTTTTAACCTGGAATTACCTAATGTGTTAACGGCGTCGCTATCTATTTTTTACATTATCCGTCAAAATGTTCACACTACATCTGAAACTCTCAATCGAATGCGCACTCAGTAATATTTTGACAGCTGCTGTCAAAAAGCGCCATTGATCTTCAAAATATTATTATTTTGTTTATTATTATCATTATTATTGAAAAGAAATATTATGTTTTCTGTTTCGTAAACCGATACCATACACTGGTCTAGGTAGTGGTAAGTTACTTTAAACTACATTATACCAAAGTCTCAAAGATTATGCGTTTGATTTTTGTGAACTAAAATTTATCGTTGAATTTTGGAATGCTATTGCCAATCGTCGGTGAATCAATTTGAATTTATTAACAATTACACAATATAATTTTATGGTTATTGCAATGACTGTGAATCTTTGTGTAGAAAAATCATAGTGACACCTTTCCAACCCTTGGGAAAAAACGTATGTATGGTCCGCTATCATCTCGTACGTAATAGATCGAGAAGAATTATAGGTAAAAAGATATGAATTATATTATAAAAACGAAAATTAAAGGTAACATCTTATAGGCCAACTGAGTTCAATGATTCAGACCTGACAAAGTATATGAAAGCTTCTGTAAATCATTAATCTCAGTTAGCCTATAACAGGCAACAAAATAAACACTGCAGTTTGCCGATAGTAAGATTATCTTTGAACAAATACTTAAACGTCCGCTAGTCATTAAACTCGCGATTCTCGATGTCCATCTTAAATTTTTCGCTTGCTGGTGCTGATGCCATGGTTAAAGCGAGATAAGTGCAATTTACCTGCAGAGTTCTGCTTATATCTACTGCCGTAACAATGAAATGGCCACAGTTATTTCATATCGTCCAGGAATCCGCACTACAAAGATTGTCGCTCATTTTTCATTGCACAAGTAATGAATGGTTGCAAACGTGAAATGTTGCGCATTGATAGATTCTGATCAATGGGTCACTCATTGATAACTAATCACGCACCCGTGCTCATCGTTTGAATAGATCAGTGTCTGTTCATACTCGTGACTGATGTCATCGACGCTCTTCCTCGCCGCACATCCAGTCACTGATTTTTAGTTTTTGGTGATCATAGGTTCTGCGGGCTGGATCAAGCACATCGACGGCCAGATACGGCTTTTTGGCCCGCATTTGGGCATAGCCAGCCTCTAATGCGTTACCTTTATAGTTTTTCTACCATATTTTTAACGCGATACCCCCCCACATCTCGATATAAAATAAACTGTGTTGGAAAAATAATTACGTTTTAAGAATAGATATATATATATATATATATAGGTCATAAAATAAACTGTGTTGGAGAAATAATTACGTTTTAAGAATAGATATATATATATATATATATATATAGGTCTGGGACTTATAACACTGATATAAATCCTATTGCTGCCTGAACTCAACATATTTATTTATAATTGTCACTTGACAGTTTATTGTTTTGCTTTCAGATGATGTGAGGGGAAAAAATTGACTACATCTTCATTTTCTAGAATAATCATATTTTGAGAAACAATGGAGGACAAGGAGACGAAGTTTATTAAGGAAACTGAGCGAGCTATTCACAGTACACTGAGCCCAATGGAGCCATTTGTAATGAAGATTCAGAGTTATCTGGTTTGGGAGAAACCTCGGCGCAGTTTTCTACTCTTTATCATCTTCCACGTGATATTTTTGTGAGTACATTATCATTGTGAGGGCATTATCATATTTTTATACAATTAAAGTTATATTAAAACTAGGATTATGTTAATACTAGGATCTTCACTATTGAATTCATGTATGGAGGGGTGGGGGGTATTTTAAGCAATATGTTTACCTTTCAGTATCATTCCAAATGCTATTGTCTTGTAAATTGATGGGTGATATTCATATTTGGTAGGTCGTGGATTTGAGTCCCATCAGAGGTATGGGGTTTTTTTTGTGTATTTCTCTCCAGCAGTTCATAGAACCCCATTGGCTACTCCCATTACCATCACATTAATATGGAAAAAACCGCAAAAATCAGCCAATCAATTTATGGTCCATCATCATGCTTGTTACAGATATTTGTGTATATCGTTGGCTATGATATACGGACTTTAAACATCAGGAGTTCTAAAAAAACGGCGTTAAATACCTTAATGCATGGGAGAAATCTTGCCCTGGAGCTCAGTTGGTCGAGCACAAGACCGGTTATCTGGAGGTCGTGGATTCGAGTCCCAACAGAGATATAGGAATAATATTTGCGATATTTTTGTTGATTTGATTTGTATCAATAAATAACAATATTGAAGTGACCTCTATAAAAAAATCTTGAAATTGTCTATCAGTATTAAAACACTCTTACATTTTTCTATAGGATAAAAAGTACTATTCCTGAAACGCCCTCCAGGGGTCGATCCTGGTTTGTGAAGGACATCTCCAAAGTGCTGAAGGCTAAATCTTAGTATCTTATAATAACGGCATTGAAACTTTTCATAAACAGAAAGAAATCTACCCATCATGTAGGGGTAAGAGTGCTTCAGAGTGGTTTTCTGCAACAGGTTTATGCGTGTCTTAGTAGTCTTTGCAGTCTGGTTATGCATGCATGAGCTTTTTAGTGGTTGTAACATATTATGGGTGGGCATTAAAGAACTAAGTTAAGTATTAAAATATGAAACAAAGCTATCTTTCAGACCTTGGTAGCACCGTAATTCATTGCGCCTAGCCTACCACTTTGCAATTTTGCCATCTCATTATACATAGTTATACATTAATTATTATTAACTTCTCTAGTGGAGTATGTGACTGAAGTAACGTCAATTTTCTACAAAAGGAGCAGTTAGACGAGTTGTAAGAGTATTGGATTAGTAACTGACAAGTCGCGGGTCGAAACCGTCCACCTGCGATGATCCTCAGCAAGTCATTTATCCCTAATTGGTTGAGTAAACCTGCCTACAAAATGGGTAGATGTTTGATATCATCCGTGATGGGGGTCATATACGAGTGCTGAAGGTATTCTTTCTGCGCTGAATATAGCTGCCGTAAACCATGCTTGATATCTGCCGTCTATAAATGTTGCACTTGACCATTTTACCTTTACCAAGGCTCAGTGGTTGGTATGTAGGTGAATTCTCAACCATAATAAAATAAGCTAACCATGTTAAGTATATTCAGTGAAATTTTTAAAACTATAACCGAGGATAGCTTCCAAATAGCGTCTGTTGACCAAGATATTGTATCATCCTCGCCAGTTCATTTATATGCATACAAATCGGACTGCATATGCCGATTTTTTTCGACTCATTCATGGTATACCAAGTTCGATTTTGAACCGTATTCCTTGTGTTTCTATTTAATCGGAGTAACCGTAAATTTGTAAAGTGCCTTTGATAGCCATGTGTTAAAAAGGCACTATAAATCAATAAAATTTCATTTCATATTATATGCACATACATACGTACACACACACACACATACACAGATGCGCACATAAATACGTTATTTGGGTTGTAATATTCTGCGTGATGTTCATGTAACTCATAAAATTGCTTTTTCAGTTACCTGAAGTTCTCCGGACAAAGATTCATATTCATATTGTCTCTAATCGCCCTGGTCATATTCATAATTCATACCTGGAGACGGAAAATATGGCCTGAAATCAGAGGTGTGTTCTAGTTCTATCGACTGAAAGCATCAATTACTTTTTTGTATATGATATTACTTGTTGGGGGGAGGGGGTGGCCATGATTACTTAATTATTATTTTCTGTAACAGAGCAGAATACAGCCGCCGCTATAAACCTTACCACACTGATATTTGTAAATCACATTACTATAGCAATATAATTAAGTGACAACAGAGTGCTAAGAGTTAATGAACTGCTAAGAGTTAATGAACTTTACATGCATTAACCCTCTCCATGCTGTTGTCATAGAATGTTATTTACATAATGATGTAAAACACAGCCATCGATGTCCAAAGGGTTAAGAATTGCTGTATACAAATATTTGGGTTTGGCAGTTA
>WURV02225636.1:0-10222 GCA_011762755.2 Epimenia babai | reverse complement strand
AATAGATTTCTCGTTGGCGAAGAATTACACGAGCCATCTTGACTATTGTTGAGAACACGTTGTTATGACAACGTGACATCACCACTTGAGTACTCTATTGTTACATCGGTTTTTCTCAGCGTGAGGGACGCTGTAAAGTTTTCGCTTCAACTATATGCGACGGCGAATGGCCCACAGAGCAGATGTCGTATCTAACTTTCAAAAATCTCAAGACTAAAGTAATAATTCCTAATAAATGGATTAAGCTGTAACAAATTAAGATAATAAAAATGAGCGTGTCAAATGAGATCACTGTATAAAGTGATGACATTAAGTTAATAATAAAAATATATGAAGGTAAATTATGATGGTTGAGCTGTCGTGAAATAAATTTCGGTATGCTGCCAGTATTCATAGATAATTAAATAAAAACGACGCACTCAGTTGTACGAGGAATTCACGTCGCATCTTGTCCTGTTCTTCGCTGTCATCGTCGGATCTCCACCGCAGAGTCTCCACGAACGTGTACAGTATGTTGAGAACATACCTGAGTTGAGTGCTGTCGGCTAGCGACACGGGGCCCTTGAGTGCATCTTCGTTACGCAACGCGCTATACCTGCCAGCACAGACGGCTGACTCATAACGAGCTGATAACGAGCCGATAATGAGCTGATAACGAGTACATAACAAGCTGATAATGAGCTCATAATGAGCCAATAAGCTGATAATGAGCTGATAATGAGCTGATAACGAGCTGATAACGAGTACATAACAAGCTGATAATAAGATGATACGCTCATAACAAACTAATGAGCTGATAAGCTGTGAACGAGCTGATAACTGATAACACGCTCATAACAAGCTGATACCTTGACGGTCAGATCGATATAATGAAAATGTATTTGAAATATTTTGAATTTGTTACAAAAATTAGAGAAAAATGAATATGTGAATGAAAAAAGGGGGGAGCACTTACTCTATTTCTATAGCGAGAACGTCCAAGCATGAATCAAAGAGGCCGTGCTCTAACAGCAAGTAGAGGTTGGCACGTGACGCATTCACCTGGTCACTGTCAGTCAGGCATTCGCTGAACACACCTGTAAGACGAGTCACACTCGCGATCCAATTATTGCGTCGATGGCTACCGCTCGTAGACAATACATACGAAAAAAGGTGTGCTTTGTAGTTCAATCAATAGGTAGAGCACTTTAAAAGACATTTGAAGGTCATGGGTTCGAGTCTGTCGCACCTACTGTACTCAGCACTCCATTACACGCCGATAAAATTTAGAAGATTCTTATCGATTTACTATTTTGTATGGAACTGTAGGTATGACGTTAGGAGGAGTGATTTTCTTTAACGATAACGGCATTGCTGACCTTGGACCAAATAGAGGAGGCACTGCACAGCATTGTCTCGTCGCTCGAGGTCCGCCATCTCTAGTTCGTTCTGCAGGTAGACGACAAACCTGACCCTCTCCGCATCGCTCATTTCCTGCCATGTCTCTTCACCTGCGGGTAAATTCACCTTGTGAATTCAGCGAGACATTTCCGGCCCAATTCGTGAATATAAAGTCTCCTCACCTGTAGGGGCTTGAGTTCAGAAAAACATATCCTTACTAATTGATGATAATATAAAGTCTCCTCACCTGTAGCGGCATGAGTTCAGAAAGACATTGCCTTACTAATTGACAATAATATAAAGTCTCCTCACCTGTAGTCGCATGAGTTCTGAAAGACATTGCCTTACTAATTGACAATAATATAAAGTCTCCTCACCTGTAGTTGCATGAGTTCTGAAAGACATTGCCTTACTAATTGACAATAATATAAAGTCTCCTCACCTGTAGTCGCGTGAGTTCTGAAAGACATTGCCTTACTAATTGGTGATAATATAAAGTCGCCTCAACTCTCCTCACCTGTAGTCACATGCATTCAGAAAGTCATCGCTTTACTAATGAGTGAATATAAATTCTCTATTCTTCACATTTCACTCTCTGCATGCAACCATGAATAAATTTAACTAGCATTTATGATACAGTCGACCAAAGCTGTCAGGTGTTAGCTATATTGCCCAAGATTACATGAAAAAGCACAATTAGAATATCCAGAAAAATTTGC
This sequence comes from Epimenia babai, assembly GCA_011762755.2. Taxonomy (NCBI): domain Eukaryota; kingdom Metazoa; phylum Mollusca; class Solenogastres; order Cavibelonia; family Epimeniidae; genus Epimenia; species Epimenia babai. The sequence goes on along the minus strand of WURV02225636.1, from coordinate 8,123 downwards.
CACACTTGTCTCCGTGTGTCACATATTCAATAAAAATCACAAAAGTTATAAATGTGAGTTAAAAAACACAAAGTAACTCGACATTTAGTAAACCTGTCTATTAAAAATGAAATAAAGCAAATTAGCAATACGGGGGGGGGGGGGGGGGGGATGACCAATCGATGACAGAAGATATAGCGAGGTTTCGCTTAAAACTACGAAGCATGCAAGAAAACATTGACAGTTGACACGTTGTTTTTGTATGATATAAGTAGCCATATTAACCTTATAGAGTAAGAAAAAATGCAAGGGCAATACCTTCTGAGATGAATTAAATTTAATTAGTCTCAAAAGGTATGACGTCACCCTTGTATTTCTTTCTTTATTTATTGTAGTTTAATATATTGCGATATCATCAATTTCCATGACGACAACTGACACCGTATTGTATAAATACCTCGCTTTTTTATGGCTTCATAAAAGTAAAATTTGTGTTGTTCAAATTCCACTTCCTCCGTGTAGCTGTACAACTCTGGAAAAATGATGCCATGATACTGAGAACAAGCACAACTGCACGGCAGGCATATAAACACACCGCCATAATACTGTTATCTCTAGCGCTATTGTGACGTAAAAATCTAGTTGACAACCTGTATTGTCAACAAACAGCATAATAGATACAAGCGTCACTTGAAAAGTTCATAAGTTTCAAAATCGAAATCTTAAAAAACGCATCACTGGTAAAAAATATGGAAAAGATATATGTGATGTAGAGAAAATGAGTAAGACAAAGGCTTCTACAGTTCGGGTATCCCAGCTCTCGAACATCAACATATTAAGTGTCTGGAACCTTAAAGGGGACAACGTTGAAAAATAGACAATAATTGCATTCTTAAAGGGAATCTAGTTCAGTCTATGAACTTTCAGGTGATCCTCATACATAATGTCTTGGGATTAGATTGTCTACACAATCGATATATATACCATGGCCCCGCCATATTCCAGCCACTGATTTGATTAAAAATTCGATATTTTCGTTTGTGTTTGGAGTTAATTATTACTTAATCGTGCTCTAGATTCTACGTTCTATTCCGCGTCGAACGATATCAATATCAATATTGTAGTTGCGCACTTACGGGTATACGAGAAAGAAGTTGGTGTCAAATGTCACTTCGCTTAAAATTTGTACACCTTCAATCCGGCCAGGAAAAACTGGTTAAATGGGTGCATAGACGGACCGCCGATATTTATAGAATTTCTCTTTTTTCTGGATTTTAATAGTTAAATCATTTTATTACCTGTTTTATCCGCATATTTCTTAGATTGGGTAATTTTTGACGTAACGTTGTCGGCCAATCTATTAACTACAAATTGTGACGTCACCGATCTGTGAGAACTCGTCAATATGACGCGTAAAGATGGATGTACAAAGTGGCCGGATTGAAGGTGGCGGCCGGAATTAGGTGAATAAGTGATAACCAGTGCTGCTCTAAAATCATTTTAACTTGATACTTAATTTATTATAAATCTTTCAAAAATGAATTTTGAGAATGCACCTCCCACTGCTAACCTGATGGCAGTTGCATAAATAAGTCTACAATCCACCCACAACTACCAGCTAATTAATATCATTCCACATATTTCCCAATATTCATTGGTGTACCAGTGTTATAGCGTTAAAATTTATACTGCTAATTATTAGGCTACAAATATTTCATTATTAAGGAGCAAATGTGTTGCAAGAAAGACTAATATACCAACCTACAAGAATAAATGTGATGTAATCTGCAATGTGGTCGTTTATTACATTAATATTACCTGTATACTGTTAGGTGTTAATTTTATATAATTTAAGTAATTACATTATAGTCTTACACCATTAGGCTATTGTTTCATGTAAAGTGTGTATGACTGCTCGGCTAATAGGTACACTTTGATGAAATAAATTTCATTTCAATATCTACACGATAGAGTAAATTATATGGTCAAGTGCCGAATTTTAATTACACGGCTGAAATATTCCACAAGCTAACGCTTTTACCTGCAATCTCGGCCGCAAAAGTATCTGAGTCTTCATAAGTGAAATCAAGGTCAACTGATTCATTCATTGTAATTCAATTTACATTAGAAATTCAAGAAAATATTATTAGCCAAAAACTTATCACATCAATATAGCGTGTGCGTCAAGAAAATCCGGACCATATTATGTGAAATATCACTATAGATAGAAGACAAACTATTAATACGTCAACGCTCCTATTTTTCCACGATTCCGACTAGGGCTACAATACTAGTGGTGCTTTCTGGAGAACTTTATATTAAACCTTTAAATTAATTGAGCAAATCCCTATAGTCGACAGGGTGTCCATTTTGGATTTCTAAGGGAGGAAACCGCTGCAAACAATATGCTAATTTGCTAAATATACCTATTGTGTCCCATCCCAGGTATAGATTTTTTCTGAGCGTTTCTTTCCAGCAACCCAAAGAACCACATTGGCTACCCTCATTAACATTACATTAATATAAAACATAGAGGTGTGGGTTACCGTGTTAGCCATGTCGTGAATACAAAAATACAAAGGCAACACCTTGTTGACTAACTATATAAGGAGTAACACAAGCTTTCGTATATCAAGTATACTTCATCAGGTGCAATCTGCATATCGATTGCCTCATTAATCCACCCATGGCTACAATATTGATTGCCTCGTTATTCAGCCATGGCTACAATATCGATTGCCTCATTATCCACCCATGGCTACAATATTGATTGCCTCGTTATTCAGCCATGGCTACAATATCGATTGCCTCGTTATCCACCCATGGCTACAATATTGATCGCCTCGTTATCCACCCATGGCTACAATATTGATTGCCTCGTTATCCACCCATGGCTACAATATCGATTGCCTCATTATCCACCCATGGCTACAATACTGATTGCCTCCTTATCCACCCATGGCTACAATATCGATTGCCTCATTATCCACCCATGGCTACAATATTGATTGCCTCCTTATCCACCCATGGCTACAATATCGATTGCCTCGTTATCCACCCATGGCTACAATATTGATTGCCTCATTATCCACCCATGGCTACAATATTGATTGCCTCGTAATCCAGCCATGGCTACAATATTGATTGCCTCGTTATCCAGCCATGGCTACAATATTAATTGCCTCGTTAACCCACCGATGAAATTCGCAATAACCACCTCTGACTGAAATCTTTCCAGACTTCTAGAAATCACCGCCACAAAACGTCGCTTACGTCATTTAGCGGAGGGCTCAAGAAATCTCCACAGTGTATGGGGAGCAACACAAAATCACCTGCATGAAAAACTCCACATACGTCAGAACCATAACCGTTATTCTTTGATTACGGTTTCCTGACATAATTCCCCATCATTGACCGGACCATCAACTTCCTAGAGAAATCACAAGACGTGCAGTTGTGTTAATTTTTATTATTCGATAATACTGTCTGATATACTGTACAGATTTACATATTGTTAATAGTACTAATAGTTTTTATACGATAAACTGTCATTATAAATAAGTAACAACAGAGCGAATGCATACATACATCGAGATAAAAATGGTTATCACTTCTACTACAACAGGCCTACTAAAACATTGAAATGTAAGAATTCCGCATATTATAACTGATATGACAATTTTCCTTCAAAATCAAAATATACAACTGTCACAAATTCGACTCATTTTGGACATGTTAGCAGCCACTCCCTCTTTGACATTTTTACATCTTTAACATTTTTACATCTTTAACATTTTTACATCTTGACTGAGAACTTTTGTTGTGTCCTCAATTTGTGAAACATAATTTTTATGGCAACGTACGTAGAACAAAAGTTAAATAATAAATTAGCCATAAAAAAATTTATCGACTGTTGAAGAACGCTGCAGACACTTGACTTCTTGTAAGTTTAATTGTTTAGTACAGACTGACAGGAAGTTAATTTATATACAAACTGTAAGATTTCTTTACAGATAGTTTCTAACGAATGCGAGGTAAAACTTTAGAAGTTAATTTGCTTTAGTATGTACAATACTCGAAATCATCTTTGATTACATATCCTGTACAAATGTTACTGAAATAATTACGTTACAGGCAGTAAATAAGAGCAATGTACAAACTGCGGTTAAAATCCTATGTACAACATTTATCAGAGAGACATTACGTGGATGTTACGGATAACGGAAATTAATGGCAACCTCATGAAACAACCATCGTAATGAGTATTGTTTAAGTACTTAAATTACAAAGTAAATCAGTTACTGCGTCCTATAACAGCTAGAATACAGGATACAGGATACAGAATACAGGATACACGGTACCGAATACAAAATATAGGATACAAAATACTGGATAGAGAATACAGGATACAGGAGAGATGATACAGGATACAAAATACTTCATCCAGAATACAGCATACGGGATACAGAATACAGGATACAGTATACAGAATACAGGATACCAAAAACAGAATACAGAATAGAGGATACAGATTATGGGATACAGCAGAGAGGATACAGGATGCCGAATACAGGATACAGAATACTTCATACAGAATACAGGATACAGAATACAATATCCACTATGGTGGAACCCCCGTGATGTGATAATTGCAGCGGTTATTGGGGTATTTTGCGAAATATCTTTCATCTAATTCAGTGTTTATTACAATTTAATGTGACAGCAATCACGCTATCAAAACAGTTTCATGTATATTCTCTAAATGACATAACCATCACCCTTTGAGACGGTTTCACTGTATTTCTTTGAATTACATAAATGTAATTGATATATCCACATGTGGATAAATAAGAGCGATCAACCGTAACGTTTGAGTCGTAACACAGTAAATAAATTCATTTGATAAACAAAGTTTATAAACATACATAAGACAAATACTACTGATAAAAACACATAACAACCCATTTGCATAATTATACAGTTGATTTTGACAGCTCATAAACACAATTAATTAACACGTTTCATACACATGAGCAATGAACATAATTAATAAACACAGGTGATAAAATTCTGAGGATTGAGACAGGTGATAACCCAGTTAATAAGCACGGATGACAACACATTCAATAAACACCGCTGATAAACACAGCCGATGAACACAGCTGATGAAGAGAGCTGATAAACACAGTTGCTGAAGAGAGCTGATAAACACAGTTGCTGAAGAGAGCTGATAAACACAGCCGACGAAGAGAGCTGATAAACACAGCCGACGAAGAGAGCTGATAAACACAGCCGATGAAGAGAGCTGATAAACACAACCGATGAAGAGAGCTGATAAACATAGGTAATATCTATCCACATATGGTAAATACAATTTAACGCAAGTCATAAACATAATTGAGAAACACAGATGATAGACACAGGTGATAAACACAGCGGATAAACATGCGCAACACAGGTGATAACACAGTAATAAACAAGGCAACACATTTACTAAACACAGCTCATAAATACAGAGAATACACATATGTGTGTGGCACACACATTTACTAAACACAGCTTATATAATATGCGGATGGACAAAGCTGATAATAAACACATAAATATATATACAGTACACACAACTAATAAAGAAAGCTGATGAATGCAGCTTGATAAACACAGGTGATAAACACAGGTGATAAACACAGGTGATAAACAGAGATAGATGATCACAGAAGACAAACCCGGTGTATAATACAACCATTGCTAATTTGCTATAGAGTATAAAGGCCATCATAACGGTAAACTGCGATAACAAAATAGAAGTCTGAGCAACATCAGACTGTATCGTATAATGCTACTCTTAGCGATGTTACATTCTTACAGCATCAGTTAAACGTAATTTACGATGACACCGGACAGCCTGGGTCGTTACACGCACCCAAACATCCCCGAAATCGCGCACCCAACTTTTATAATGCTGCATAATGAATAGTAGGTGAAATTATTGTGATTGTGTCAAGCTTGTTTCAGTATGGCCCTTGATTTGTCAGCGTCTTTCAACGGTCGTGTAATAATCATGTCTTAAGAAAAGTTTACGAATAGATTAAGGTGTCCCTCGGGCATTGTACAGAACTATAAGGACAGTTACACCGCAAATCAAAATAAAAAAGTGAATGCGTTGATGAACGTCGCTTTACCAAATGCACAGGTGAGACACGTGTCGAAATATGTTCTCTGTCGATTTGATCTAATTGAATTTATTTACGAGCCGGTGTTTACTTCCCTTGATATGTACACCATACATGCATAATAAAACACGACCATGCAGTGCATGAAATAATATCTATACATTTAACAACCGATGGATGTAAACAGATAACAATATATTAAAATTACGTCATTATCATTACAACGTTTTTTGACACACTGACAAACCGCTTAATAACTAAGGATGGCTGCGGAACCAGCGTACAAAATTTCTAGAAAATTCTTTCTTTTTTTTACGTGAGACGACGTGTGAATAAAAATTCTGACTTATTGTTACCACGGCGACTCCAAAAATTCCGAGGAAGAGAGAAAAACGACATCATTCTAGTTATAATTATTTACATTTTGGGCGCATTTGGAACGAAGATATCGATGGATGGAGTTGGCACTAGGATAAAATGGCAAATGAGGAACTAACTTCCAACGAAGAAATAAATCAGACGAAATGTCAGGTGGGGTGTGGGGGAGGGGGTGTATAAATATACCATCGTGATATTGGTGATATTTGCATCTTCAGTATTCAACACTGTGGATCGACAGTACAAAACGAGAGATTACTCGATGTTAATAGCGAACCACGTTGTGATATTTATACGTGACATTTGTGTCTGAGATGTAACTTATGATTATAATTTCCCATCACACCTGGTAGCCATCGGTGTGGCTCGTCGTGTAGGACAGTTTATATCGTAGCGAACGGAGTACAATGCTACAATGCGTGAACTTGTGAACGAATTGATCAATTCATGAACTAATGAGTGTCGAGACTCGGTACAGAAGTCTGGCCCGTTCCCTCGATGCCCCACTCCCCCACCCTCGCCTCATCCACTAGGATGACATAAACAACATCTAGCAATTTCACTCGATTAGACTCATCAAAAATACGATATAAAGTTATGATTTCTTGATTAACTCTGTGTACCGGCTGATATCACCATGACCGGATTCAAGCTCGGTGACAGACTACGTTACATAGAGCTCCGATGTCCCTATCCTTTCAAATTGCCCTGCCCGGTCTCAGAAAGCTTAAAAATATATGCCTCAAATTACATGACAACGATATTGTGTTTAAATTTTTATAAAGAATACGTAAGAATAAAAACGTGTTACAAAATCACACAAATTTCACTGGAGTAACTCCCACGGTACAACTTGAAACATTTTTTGCTGTTTTCTCGATTATAGTAACTTTCTTAGGGCCTTAAATTTTTGAACTGTATTTAGATTATACCTGAATGAGACGTTCTATATCACACACTCGATGGACAATGGGTTTGTGAAAGAAAACTTTCACGAATCAGGGAGAGACCAGCTCTCACAAATTGGTGTCGTTCACGCAAACGTTTGAAGTTTGTCAGTATATTATTGCGTATTGTTAGAAATGACCCGTCATTTGGAGTTGTGGGCCTTGTTAGAGACTCTACTGTAAATGTTTTCGCATGGTATAATAAAATTTAATCTAAAAGCTGATTAATGATTAATCCTATCGTTGAGGATTGGCCGGTTGCCGTGGTAACTGCGTCGTCTGCTGTTCATGCGGGTAGTTGCTGCAACAATCATTCTAGCGCCATCAGTAATGTCTCATTGTGGCCGGTTGCCGCGGTAACTGCGTCGTCTGCTGTTCGTGGGGGTAACTGCCGTAATAATCATCCCGGTTAAAAGTTCGTCTGGCGACTTGAGGGGAACTGTGTCCGATTGGGCCATTCATCGCCGACACGCTGGGGTTAGACTGAGCGCGTATAGGGTTAGGGCCGAGGTTTGATTCTATCACAAAAAACAATAACCATTACTATTAATGCATGTGAACATCTCTATTATACAGTCAAACCTGCCCGAACGGCCACCTGTATTAAGTGGGCACCTGTCGTAACGGTCACTTCAAATTCCTCCCG
>WURV02225625.1:0-10222 GCA_011762755.2 Epimenia babai | reverse complement strand
CTCTTGATATGTGATAATTTTCTATAATAGAGATATGGTATGGTACTAACTCTTTCATCAGTATGTGTATTGATTCAGACCAAAATTAACAAATTTTCAAAATAAAGCCTAGATGTGGTTTTTCCACTAACTTCAGAAAAGTAATACTATTTCTAAAAATTCCATAAAAAAGAAACGTGCTTTTCTTTCATAAAACATGTGTGACCTCCTCCACTGTCAATTATGGTACTGCTTGACATCGTCCGCGCATGCTTTTGACTAGGTAACGCAGCGTCTGTTGTGGGATATTGGTCCATGAGTCTAATAGCGCATCCCTGAACTGTTGCAGCGTGCCAGTTTGATCATTGCGGGCAGAAATGACAGCCTACAGCATGTCCCGTGCATGCTCAATGGGATTGAAAGAGCTGCCCAGTCTAATCTGTTGATTCCCTCATCCCTAAGGTACTCATTCACGATGATGGCACAATGAGGATGGGCATTATCATCCATCATAACAAAGTCTGGACCAATATCAACAGCCAATAGCCTCACAAACACGTCGAGGATTTCATCGCGGTATCTGACATCATTTAGCGTGCCATTTTCAATTGCATGGAAGTCTGTACGGTGTGTGGTAGTGATGCCACCCCAGACCAGGTCATCACCCGATGAAGCATAGTGTTTATGCGAAAGCTTGTGATCTATAAACCAGTTAGTCTATATAAAAGGTGTTGCCCTTTTTCTATATGATTTATATTAACTAGACTAACACGGCTACCCACCCTTATACCCCAGACCATGACAGAGCGGCCGCCATATCGGTGATGTTCATCAAGCGGAGCATCAGAATATCGCTCATTCGGCCTCTATTGCCTGATACTCGCGGTCAATAAATGTTGTACCTTTTTACCTTACATACAACACCTTCGACACTAGTATATCACTCTATTAACAATATCATCAACCCATTTGAGATGACGGCTTATTCTAGCAATCAGCAGGTAAATTCCAGATAGATTAGACAGATAGATTCCAGCAGATAAATGACTCACCAAGAAGAATGGCTGTGGGATTACAACAGGTGTGGTATTCAGATGTAATATGCATAATTAAGTTGTGGTCAGTCGAGGTATATAAATCAATGTCTACAAGGTCCAGATGATACACACCTGCTGGATATAGCTGGAGTACTATGGCTCATTGTTGGTTATTGTACACCAATCTGGCATATGTCTTGCTCTTTTCCCGCGAAAATACTTACACTGGACCATACAGATACCTGTACCTCAACTACATCTCTAGCAACTACTTGAGTAAACATGGGAAAGGTTACTAGGAAAAGTGCAAAAGCAAATATATTCGCAGCAAATTATAATACACGGGATGTCTCAATCATGAAGTTTATAGTGCAGATACTGATTTATATGCATTGAGACAAAATTTACCCCATATAACCCCTGCGGCACATTCATTTAAGCTGCCATCTCATCTTAAAAGTCATAGTAGAAACATAAAGTGGAAGCAACTTCTTACTTTGCGTATATGAAATGTTTAAGAAAATTGGAATATTTATTTACAGATAAAAATCTTCCTCTTCGGTATGAACCTACAACCTTTAAATGATTAGTCTGGTACTCTACCAATTGAGCTAATTTACAGACTCACTCTTGTAAAATGTGGTATTCTACAACTTTGTGAACACAGAGAGATTGTTTAACATGTTAGGAGTATACAACATCTTTCAAACTCTTTTCCAATTTTTCCTGCAATATCGAGGCCGAAGTTGCGAGTGTTTGTTGGTACCAACCGGTTTACCGTACAAATTCACCAACAAATCACACAGTACGAAGGCGGTGTTAAGATAAAAAGTGCCTTGAACCATTTTTGCCAATGGCGGTTGGTCTGTAGAACCTTTGTAGCTTGATAATAATGTACTGAATCTGATGGTCAATCTTTTATAAGGCTTATCTCTCGAGTATTTCATCATCTCACTGTATGTAATAACCACCTGTCACAAATTTAACCGGTGTACCCCATTGTAAGGCAGGGTTCAGTGGCTTAAATGGATAAAGGGTGAACTAAGTGTCTGAGCAGACTCAGTGGTTTGCATTTTAGTACTCTCCCAACCATAATTAATTACTCTTACCATAATCAAAATTGTACTAACCTTACAACCCATTCATACTTTCATAAAGACCCAAATATTAAAGGTAAAGTAAAACATTTATAGACGGCAAATATCAGCCAAGGATCTCAGATGCGGTTTACAACAAATGTTTTATGGCCCTATATATAGGACAACGCTCTTTTTCCTTCTCGGCGCCAACATTGTGGAACCAACTCCCAGCTGATATCCGCAATATTTCAAATTTTGGTACCTTTAAAACTCGGCTAAAGACACATTTATTTAGCAAATGCTACCCATGTTAACCATATTATTTAGGTTTTTCATAAATATAATGAAATTTATCGGAGGTCAATCAATTAGATGCTGGGTTTGGCCCAATTACTATAGGTATTTTAACTATGATATTTCTATTTTTGTTTTATTCTTCTATCGAATTTTAATTGTTGCCGGGAATTTATTAGTTTATAAATTCATTATTGTTACACTTTTACTTCACCCCATGTTTATATGTTGGTTTTACTATACATTTGTGTATTTTTATATATTATTTTATTCTAACTCGTAATATTTTAATGCAACATTAATATTTCCAATGTGATATGTCATCTTATTTGTGCTTTTTTAAAATCTTTTAACGATCGCTGTTAAGTGCGACTGAAAATGCGTAAGGTATTTATGTATTGAAGGAGCACTATAATAACCATTGATAATAACAATAATAATAAAAATATGGGTTTGGAGAGGCTTATAATGCCTTACATTATTTTATTATGGTCAAGAGTGACTTAGGAAGTCTAAGAGAAGCTCACTATATGTCAAATGATCTCAGTGTATTTTACACTAGGGGCAGGGAGGTGCCATGCAGTTTAGAGAGGTGCCATGCAGTTTAGAGAGGTGCCATGCAGTTTAGAGAGGTGCCATGCAGTTTAGAGAGGTTTACTCTGACTGACATTGGTTCAGTTTGGCCAATAGAAGTTCAGTATCTGACAAGGAAATTCTAGACAGATTTGATAAATAGTATACATTGTCCTCTTCAGACGTACCAGTTTTACAACTTTTGCACTATAAACGGGAGTCCACAAATATGTGTAGATAATTTGTATTCTGTAACAACTATTTATATTTCGATTTACACAGAATAGTCATGTCTGCAGGCCTTTACAATTCCCCGTTTCTTCCTTTTTCATAAGATATTTACGCAACCAATTGCATAACATGTATTGCGGTCTTTTCACCCAGTTTCTAGGTGTAAAAATAGTCGAATTTTTTTCCGATAAATTGGGCAAATCTAAGTTTGCTGTTTATTCAATGCCAAGTGAAGACTCATACCTCATATCGAAGGAGATTAAGTAGTTCGGGCATGGTGAAAGTCCATAAATCATAGTCTTCAAGTTTATGAAGAAAGTAACAAACATCGCGAGCTATACACATTCAAGAATAAAAACGTCTATAGAAAATATAAGAAATTCCAGTTTTATTATGCTAGTTTTTTTTATACAACTCAAAGTTATATGTCACATGCTGATTTCTGACATATTCAACGTGGTACGTAAATATATAAGCATATTTAATTAATTGGGCCAATATGTACGTATGATAAAAGCCGTTTGTTTTTATTACTTTGTTTTGTCTACTTTTATACGCGTGTTTTCTTTTGTTTTACGTTATATTTACACTAGTTCTTTCAAGCTCGTACAGAATATACGCAACAGAAATACAACTCATGTTTCGCCTTTCTTTTTTCAAGGTACCTCGTGGGTGTTTGCATTTGAGGTCAAGTTCTACCCTCCAGACCCTTCTCAGCTGACAGAAGATATCACCAAGTGAGCTGAATGAGCAGTGAATATATAGGGTTTTATGAGATCTTGTAACTGCGCTGTTGAGCTTGTCGGACATTTTGTGGATAATTTACCGTAATTCCTAGTGAAGTGCGTAATTAAGTCATTAGTCTAATTGGCTCGTAGCTGTCAGACAAAGATCAGCGATTTGATAAGTTGGTTTTTGGACAATTATCGAGAGGCTCTCATGTTTACTGGGTTACGGGGTTGTATATGCCCTAGTAATACTGCAGTAACTTCGAAGTCATGGTAGACCACCTATAATGAACGAGCGACATAATCCAATGGTAAAATAATTATCTCATTATCTCCCCTCCTGATAAACGATTTCTTGTTTCTAGTAATGAACTGTTTCTAACACTATCAACATATATCACACTCTGCCATTCCCTTTTCTGCAATAACAGTACAAGCTGGTGTAGTACGTAAATAAACTGTGGCCAATGGTGAGACTCCTTCTAATTGATTTTGCAGCTGTTGTCGAGGATTTGTTCTAATTTCATGCATTATCTTCGGGATTTTTCATCTTCTAGTATCATCTTCATTCTGAGATTGACGTTAGCCAAGTACGTCTCAACTCAATTAACCAAGAGGTTCCCCGCTCGAAACTGCCTTTTTTTCTGTCAAGACATTCTGCAAGTCATTTATCTCAAATTGCTGCAGTGCAGCTGTCTCGTTTTTTTTCCTCGCAGTCGTTCTTATACCCGATACATTGTCGAAGATAATTGTGCTGAATAGCTGCCAAAATATCACTAATCACTTGGAAGTGTTGGCATTGGCTGGGATTTCAGATTAATATTAACGCTATGACTTTCCTGCCACTTTCGGCCGCGGGCGAAAATATAATAATTGACTAAATGTAATCGCAATGATGGACAAATGCCTAGTCGGAAGAATGATAGGCGATTGACTAAATGTAATCGCAATGATGGACAAATGCCTAATTGGAAAAATGATAGGCGATTGACTAAAGGTAATCGCAATGATGGACAAATGCCTAATTGGAAAAAAGATAGGCGATTGACTAAATGTAATCGCAATGATGGACAAATGCCTAGTCGGAAGAATGATAGGCGATTGACTAAATATAATCACAATGATGGACAAATGCCTAGTTGGAAAAATGATAGGCGATTGACTAAATGTAATCGCAATGATGGACAAATGCCTAGTTGTAAAAATGATAGGTGATTGACTGAATGTAATCACAATAAGGGACTATCGCTGTTATTCTTGATTGCAGGTACTTGTTGGTTCTCCAGATACGAGTCGACATTCTGAATGGCAAGTAAGTGCATCAGACAGCAACGATACTAGTGTCAATCATAATCACCAACTACATTTCATATCTCAGCAAGTTGGTCTTTTAATTGCTCCTTGTTTATTTCATTGATCGCAATTACTATAACTTGCCCGGGTGTGGGTGAACTGCGGGCCGCAGGCCAAATGCGGCCAGTTTTATTCGATAATTAAGAAGTTCAGCTCGAAGCTCTCTTCATGAAATATGTTAAGAGTGCATGCGTCTCATACACGCTATGACTATTATTAGTATTTCAATGTTTTAAGTACACCGAAATTCTCCCGAAAATTTAGTATTATTCACTATGAAAAAAGCACAGTTTTACTGCTCTCATGCTAGATAGTTCGTCCAACATGTATATAGTAAGGGTAATTCCAGGTTCAGAACAATGGTTAATCAGTGATACTTATAAGTGACCCAATTTACTGCCCATTATGTATTATTTATAACAAAGCTTAGCATACAATGACTGCAATTTTTACCTTCATTGGCTCTTACTTCAACTTCAAACTTAAACCAATAAATATAACAAAAAAATCAGTTTTAAAAGTTAATTAATAGCATAAAAATTATATAAAATCATCTAAATCAAAGTGCATTCAGCTTAATATCATACTTTGTAATAGAAAAAAGCTCGTTAACGTAATTAACATAAGTCTTATTTCTTACCTACAGTATGTATGATTATCTGTATACTGTGTATACTGTGTATACAGTATGCGAATATGATTATTTTTTTAAATCTATGATATAAATAGAATTGCCTTCCATTTACCCTCGTCGGTTGATTTATTGAAATATGAATGCAATTCATTCCAAATCTATTCAATATTGCCAGCTATTTCTCATTCCCGCATATTGCCGCAACAGTTAATTGTTAGTTATCCCAAGCAAATCACTATCGTTATTCTGGCAGCCCGTTGCACCGCCATTTACGGGAGTGCTGCGGGGAGGGCGCTACCCAATCGGCTATGATCCATTCACACTCAATTATAAAACACTCTTTATTAATCGATAGAGTATCTTTTAATTAACCACGTGCTTTAGTCTAAATAGCTTTTATCTTACTTCTTACTTCTTTTCATGATATTGCCACTATGAAAACGTAAATTTATTCTTCAGCTGATTCCAATAAAAAATCTAGTTGTGTTGGTTTATCTCGCAGGTAGAGCTACATTCACTGTTACTATCATAATACCAATTCGTATTTAACTCTATCATTGACTGGGGTGTTCGTTAACACCGTCTCGGTCCAATAGTCATTTGCAGCAGTTTTGGCTGATCAACACGTGACATTATCTTGAGTGATTGCGATCACATTGCCTAGTCTGGTATATGCGATCATGTCCCGCCTAAACAATCGGGGCAAAGTGTGTTTACCAGCTGTTTACCTGCACCTTGCCTTCCCCCAACCCTCTCGACGGTTTCATAGAGGATTCTTCAGTTGGATTAGTCGTTTTAATCGCTCTATCGAGCCAACACTTCTACCAGTATCATGGAATCCTGGGGGTCTTATACTGGAACACTAATACCATCAAGAAATGCCCCCAATAATATCTCATTTTACCACCCTAATTGTCTGGTCGAGTGCAAGCCTCATTTAGCCATTTTATATCGCAAGCAGCTGTTCATTATTGATGACATCATCGACTGCGAGGCCATGTCTGTATTATCCGCGTTCCTCGTACGTCCGTCAGGCTACCGTGTTCATTCATCTCGAACGCGATCCTCGGATCTTACACGGTCCAGTCGGAGCTCGGTGACTACGACATCAACGACCACGGTCACGGCATCGAGTACATCCACGAGTTCAGGTTCGCCCCGAACCAGACGGACGAAGTTCTCGAGAAAATCGCCGAACTTCATCGAACACACAAGTGAGTTCACTTGGTACTATCACGCAACTCGTTGCAATAAACAGAATATTACAGTTACAAATACACGATGACATTATCACATGAGGAAGGCTCCTATAGAAATTAATGACTTATTTCAAATATCTTAGTGAATAGTCGTCAATAGACTATTGAATGCGGAGACGATTGACCGAAAGGTTCAGTGTGACATGCAATGCAACCTTTCGCCCCTCATTCAACCATATGCTAGACAGGTTAGATGGACGCTCTGAAATAGGTGCCAATAGGTGTCTGGCATTTTAACTTTCCCAATGCCTAGCCATGCGCGTTGCCACAGATAAATTTCACTGGTTCTTGTTCCTTTAGCTATGTTGACCCGAGGAGTCATAGACCAAGATAATGTACCTTGCTTAAAGGTAAAAGGGAAAAATACACAATCAGTATTGCCTGAATTTGAAACCCTTCATCCAGGTTGCAGATGTGATCATATGTCTCTATTTTGGATTTAGCCAATGTGTCATGACTTATATCAAGAGTGGCTTGCCGCCGCCTGTTACAGAGCTGCCATCCCCTTGAGTCCTCGCAAGCCGGCATTTGCCAAGCTGCCCAAATGATTTAAAGTACGGGATAAATGTCTAATTTCCTTTTTTTATGGTTTTATAGTGTAGATCTTGAATAACCTTTTTGTACAAGGCCCATGGTTACAGAGTGTGATTCTAACAGTGTGTTGTGTCTTCAACGATGTATTTTTTTCTCGCGGCAGAGGCCAGACACCGGAGGAGGCAGAATCTCACTATTTGGAGAATGCTAAGAAGTTGGCCATGTACGGCGTGGACATGCACCAAGTCAAGGTATTCCCTCGTAATTTATCAGTTATTAAAACATAATCCTGCCTTCATTTGATCACAATGGACATTGTTGACATTGATGTTGTACTGTCTATTTTCTCAGTGTGTTGTAGATCATTTTTCTCTTCATTCGTTGACATTTCTGTACTCTTTGGCACTTATTGTTTTTAGTCTATATTGTACTTGACTACCTGACTACTCGTAGCATAGTATGAAACTATATAGGTAAGTAAATAGGAAATAGGTCACGTGATTTCACATAAACCAGTTATTTGGGCATGTCTTGTACGTAGGTATGTATGAATATTGAATACACTAGAATGAATCCATTGCCTACATAATCATTGGCTTACCACACTGACATCGGGAAATCATTGTAGAGTAATTTACTCATTGTAGGAAGAGAGTTGATGATAGAATTATGAATACCAATTCTCATTTATACTAAATTGGTGCATATGCCAACAAACTGTAAATGATGTTTCAATTAAACTTTTTATGTCAATGAAAAGTTTTAGGATATTATTAATGTCAGATTGTTACCTGTGCGTATTCTGTGGTCGGTATTTGTATGTATTCATGTATTTATAGACTGATTACTGAAGTAATCGTTGTGATAGGCCATCATAGGCCCTTTACAATGCTAGGCTATTAATGTGCTTTACACGACAATCTGATTAGCCACACTTATATGGGGTGGGGGAAAAACACCTAGTGTGAAAAACTCACCGAGTCTGGGCTGACAATTGACCTTTTTCCATTCACGCCACTGGTTCTAAATGTCTACATATGAACTACATATGTCGCACAATCCGCTAAGTCTATGATAGGTCCATGTTTATTTACAATGAGATGACGACAGAGCGGGGTGTGGGGGTAAGTGACATAGAGAGCACATATAGAGCATCTGAAGCACAGCAAACATCAGAGGGAAAAAGCCCCAACAGAACCACACTGCAAGGTCTATCCAGACCCCCATGGGCAATGGGGTTTAAGGCATTTTTAAGGCGCTCTAACCACTACGCCAGCTGCCCCCTGATCTGTATTTACTCCAGGATTTAATTATTGAATGTACGATAGTCGTGGTTTTTCATTCTTCATAGGACTCCGAGAACTTGGAACTGTGGTTGGGCATCAGCGCGGCGGGCCTCCTTGTGTTCCGTGAACGCCTGCGCATCAATCGATTCCCGTGGCCGAAGATTCTCTCGATCTCATACAAACGCAACAACTTCTACATCAAAGTCAGACCCGGCGAGGTGAGTTCTGTATTCTGAATTATGGGCTTCGATATATGGGCTGTTGGCCTGAATCTCTGGATTACTGATCTGAATTTATGGATGATGTTGCCTCACATGTTGCCTCGTGTGTTGCCTCATATCTATGGACTGTGTATGAACTATTGGCATGAATCTATGAATTATTCTAGTCTATGTATTTATGTCGGTGTCAATCTGTGTTTATTAGCTCACCTGAGCTTATGTTTGGTGAGCTTTTCTGATCAGAGTCCATCCGTTGTCCAGCCGTCCATTCATCTGTCCATCCATCCATCCATCCGATATTAACATTTTCTTAAAAAATCTTCTCAAGATCTTCTTCAAGATCATGTCTTGAATGTTTATTGTGTATCATGACAGTACGACGACTTGCACAGCATGGTCGGCTTCAAGTGCGAAAGCCATAACCAGGCCAAGAAGCTCTGGAAGACTTGTGTGGAGCACCATACATTCTTCAGGTCTTTTTCAGTTATCATACGATGAAGCGATGAATATGTACTCATATGGACTATATGGACTCAGCTTGTTGAGTACCAGCTTACACATAGCTTGGTCAATGGTTCAAATTTCATAAAAATGAGCTACTTTGTTTCGCTGCATGAAGTTGATCTATTCAGATTTTTGTACATGACTGTCAGAATTAATTTGTTTTTATTAAGTGTAGTGTAAAGGTGACTGACACTAGTCTTCATTAACTATACTGTAAAAGTGACTGACACTCGTTTTCATTAAGTATAGTGTAAAAGTGAGTGACATTAATTTTCATTAAGTATATTGTAAAAGTGACTGACACTAGTTTTCATTAAGGGTACTGTAAAAGTGACTGACACTAGTTTTCATTAAGGGTACTGTAAAAGTGACTGACACTCGTTTTCATTAAGGGTACTGTAAAAGTGACTGACACTAGTTTTCATTAAGGGTGCTGTAAAAGTGACTGACACTAGTTTTCATTAAGGGTACTGTAAAAGTGACTGACACTCGTTTTCATTAAGGGTACTG
>WURV02225614.1:0-10223 GCA_011762755.2 Epimenia babai | reverse complement strand
CGATTTATAGCAGCATTCTAATATCACATTAATTAGAAGAAATACGAGCTACAGAAACCAAGACATTGGCTTCATTTAGCTCACTACCTGCAGTTTTCTAATAGCGGATTTATAGCAGCATTCTAATATCACATTAATTAGAAGAAATACGAGCTACAGAAACAAAGATATTGGCTTCATTTGGCTCACTACCTGCAGTTTTCTAATAGCCGATTTATAGCAGCATTCTGATATCACATTAATTAGAAGAAATACGAGCCACAGAAACAAGGAAATTGGCTTCATTTAGCTCACTACCTGCAGTTTTCTAATAGCCGATTTATAGCAGCATTCTAATATCACATTAATTAGAAGAAATACGAGCTACAGAAACCAAGACATTGGCTTCATTTGGCTCACTACCTGCAGTTTTCTAATAGCCAATTTTTAGCAACATTCTATTATCTCATTAATTAGAAAAAATACGAACTACAGAAACAAGGAAATTGGCTTCATCTGGCTCACTACCGGCAGTTTTTTAATTCCAGATTTGTAGCAATATTCTAATATCACTGTATGATAGTAATTAATGAAAATTAAACGGGTTAAAATAGACCCTCCATATCCAAAAGGATATAATGCCATTTTAAGTGTCCCATTTTGCTGCCTCTATTTATGCTACCAACATAATTATTATGTCGTCGACGATGTAGATTTTACAGGGTCATTATCCCCACCCAGTTTATCACATTTTAATAAAGCCTATATGAATAAAAACCGTGCGTGGTGGTTATATATTCATGCTGTGCACAATTCTATCAAGAAACGCTCAAAACTCCACATGACTACACCAGCCATATAACGGCAATACGTCCGTAACGGTTTTGTATTGTTGTTCACTCCCAGCGCGATTTAAACGCTTTCTCCATTTAAACATGACGATTGCTGAATGAATTCCACATAATTTAGTGGGTGTTATCTCCTCGCCCCACCTATTATCCCGTTCACATAATCCACTATTGTGTTATTCCGTAAGTAGCCCTTGTTATATACAACGGAATTTCGAGTATTTATTCACACGATGCGTGATCAATTGATTAAGTATTCCAGATTCCTGTCACTGGCTGGTAGAAACTGTGGTTTCAACATGAGGACACACAGGGTTGCGAGCCAAGAGTGGCCCTTTATCAAAAATACAACGTTTGGCCTCATTAAATATGTTTCGAGGATCTGGAGTTTCATTTTAATACATCTGTGTTTTTTCAGTCAGTACCGGTATACACATGCACCCGCGCTCGCTCACACACGCGCACCCTCGCTCGCACATGCATACCCCGGCTTGCGCATACGCACACACACTCGCACCCTCGCTCGCTCGTACATGCGCACCCTCACTCGCACACATGCACCCTCCCTCACTTACACACGCATACCCTCTGGCACTCGCACACAAACACCCTCACTCACTCGCGCACCACACCTACATATGCAGGCGGTTACTTGGAATTCGGGAGTAGTAGCCTTAATCAACTATCCGCCAAGGTGAGGTGATTTACGCTACAGAGAAAGCTTATCCGTTCATCGTAATAACCACAGTCTCGGCTAGCTTGGTAAAGGGCCAGCGATAATATAAAGCGTAAGTTAATCCCGAAGTGGTTACCAATATCATCAAATAGCAGTTGATGCGTTCAAATGTATTCCAAACCTACAATATACCACCGTTATCCCAATAAATTTATCCGGTGTCACCTTTACTCGGTATTCTAACAGATACCGTGCATGCAGCATATCGAATATCACTTTTCTCGCCACCTTTAACTAAAAACATGTCATTACTCACAAGGATTGTTTGCTCAGTATACCCAGGCCAGCTGGGTGAAGCTCTTTCGTACATATATCTTATTATGGCTATTGTATTCTACAGCGTAGATGGACGCATACATTATTCACAAGTAGGTTAGTGACTACCACCACCCCCACCTACTGTTAGTTCATTAGCCCCCCTTTCCCCCCCCCCGCATCAACTAAGGGGGATAATGTATCATTTGCTCGGGTAACACCACGAAGTCTTATTGATGGTTACCTCTCTTGAATTATGATTATCACCTTTAATCATAAACCTGTACCTTAACATCCAGTCGTTTGTTATCTCGGCTATATAATTGTACAATATTTAATGATAAGCGTGATAACAATAATGATGCGGATGTGCGACTATTTTAGACTTGCATTTTAGAATTACATCCCTTGTCTCACTATGGTAGTGTAGAAATCTTAACGTCAGATATGGCTCATACCCACAACATTCATACAACCACTATGGTACACTACCAGTTGAGTTCCCCGCGCTCAATTATATACTGTATATCTCAACGATTTATTTTTTTAATATTAAAATGGCCAATTTTACATAATTCCTTTTTTTTGTACAGTCATCAAATGATGTCCCTCCCGCACCCTCGAATTTTTGACACCTTAGAGATTTTCGCCGTAATTTTCTGGAGAATGGATTTCCCTCCTTGTAAATAGTAATATTTCTCCTCCCCCCCTCATCATTCACAATGTCTTTGTTGTCCGAGTTGCTTTACGATGTAAACTTGCCTCGATAACTCACCCATCTTTCCATTGCTCAACCGTAGAAACAGCGAAACTATCGACAAAATGTACCGTTAATTGTATATTACTGCTACAGCTTATGATATTCACCACTTGGCGAACTCAAAACGGTGTTTTAACTCCATGGTATTCTCGGCTGTGCTAACTACGCAAACTCACTGTACGAGAAAATACCATCGTCATTAATAGTGACAGCCGAACGAGTATATAAGCTCTACAAAAGAGATAGTGTGTGATATTTTAATCGCTAATAATTAACGTTTATCAGGTTGCTAGATCTGATATTTAGTTACTTTGAACGGGTTTATGAGCTGACTGCAATGATGTGAAAATGCGTGTATTTGGCAAGTATGTACAAACCAAAGTTGTAGATGGCAATGTAGAGGAAGCAGATAATTGCGGGCAGAGTATGAATTTTTCTGAATGCCATAAATGGTTATTAATGAAAAAACACTCAAAACAGCTGGCATTGCGTAGATACCCAGAGTAACATCCCTCAGTGGGGAAGCAGTTAATAAAGTGAGCACTAGACTCTCAACCCACAGGTCGCGGGCTCGAAACCGGCTGATGAGCCCTTGTGAAGGGCATATCACTGAGAAGGTGAGCCCTTCTCTAAAATGGGTAAACGCTAGTTATCTCGCCGGGCGATATGAGAGTGTCGATGGTATTGAATCTGCGTTGAATAGCTGCCAAGAATAACATTGTAAAATATATGTGAGAGCCTATATTGGCTGATAATTGTGGTCTATAAATGTTGTGCTTTGCCTTTACTTTCCCTTTTGCGCTGCAAATACACCCGAATAAGAAAACCACGATATATGGAAGACATATTGTAGAAAGTATCAAAATTTGACGTTACTCTTCCATCATTGATCCATACCACCACATTTTCATTTCGCCCATTTTCACACGATCCAGGTATATATACACACACTACCTGTGGTAATCGATAACATAGTCGAAAGCTTTTTCGTGTTACTTCCCCTTTTCTCTATCAATATCTATATATTGGTGACATGCAATACATATGGTTTATTGATATATCATTAATGATCCGTCTGTCACACTTAGAAATATCGTATATATGACGATAATCACGCTCTACAACGTTTTTTGTACTCGCGTTCGGGACATAAACAAACTCGTCCGTATTCCATCCCCTTTTTCTCATTATTTATTCCTGCCCCGATATTGTCAGTTATTTCTAAATACCACGTAACAAAGTACCAGAACCAATTCGACGTACCCGTACTCCATATATAAATATAAACCAGACAGTCTATTAATTTTTCCAGTCAGCAATTGCGGTGAGATAAGACATTGGTAGGTGTGTCAACGGCGTTATTAATCAACCAATGAGTCGTTTAGTGTCTGATTATTTCGGACAGTTATTTAGGTAACCCAGTACTGTCTGCGTATTCCTACACCCCCCCACCCCTACCCCCCTTGATAATTAATTACAATATATCATTCGCGCTATGTAATTACTACAAATGTCATTTTCCTGTACGTATTACCCTACTACGCTACAGTATACCGCGCTATTCAGAATTAGCCATTTACATAAAAATCTCAGGTACGCTTGCTGAAACAAGCGATTTCTACCTCTAGCAGTAATAGATACTCGTAATTAACGGCGATATTGCGTCTTTTACCGAACGTAACTACCAGTCATGTCACTCGGTGACTCTTTCTGAGATCTGTTTTATCGCGCTGCGTCGTAATTTTACGTCGTTTTATCGTCGCGACCATATTTGAGAAAGTAATGGAGTTTCGTGTAGAATAATATAAATTATAAATATTTCGGTTAACTCGCGCAGTACACTTCTTCGTTAACCCTCCTGGAGGTGTAAATATGGTCAAAAACCGTTTATTTTAAGTAGAATTACGTCACTTATGAATGTTTATGAAACCTCTCGCGGCACTTTGTGGTTAACTCTTACAGAGCTGAAATGTCTAATTAGTCATTAATGTCTTCGACTTTTCGTGTTTTTATGGTTTTTAGAATTTATTCATCCCAATTTGACCTTTAGTGGTTAACATACCCTTTCATTGAATAATACTGTTAACAAATATATAATTTATGTATATATACTAGTGTGCTAAATCATAAGAAAACCTTATATTAACGAAAAAAATTCCACAATAGAGATCATTAAATAATGCACTATATGAAAAGAAATGTCTTATAGAATAACATAATATAGATAAGAGTTGACCCAAAGATTTGAGATACTTAATCAGGTATAATGGATACTTGTAGACTTTATTAGGTGTAACGTGTATTTGTATACTTTATCAGGTATAATGTATACTCGTATACTCTGTCAGATATAATGTATATTCGTATACTTCATCAGGTATAATATATACTCGTATACTTCATCAGGTATAATATATACTCGTATACTTTATCAGGTATAATATATACTCGTATACTTCGTCAGGTATAATATATACTTGTATACTTCCTCAGGTATACTATATACTTGTATACTTCGCCATGTATAATACATACTCATATACTTCGTCAGGTATAATATATACTTGTATACTTAATCAGGTATACTATATACTTGTATACTTCGCTAGGTATAATATATACTTGTATACTCCATCAGGTATAATATATACTTGTATACTTCGCTAGGTATAATATATACTTGTATACTTCATCAGGTATAATATATACTCGTATACTTATTTAGTTGTAATGGATATTCGTATACTTCATCAGGCATGATTTATATTCTTATACTTCGTCAGGTATAATGTATACTTTGAGACTTTATTAGGTGTAATGTACACTTGCATACTTAATAAGATATCATGTATACTTCGATACGAAAAGCTCGTGTGACTACTTAATTTAGGTACTGTCTATAATGTGATAAGTTTCCTTTTCGTATCTCATGATATCTCTCACAAAACAACCTGCATCTTAATATAGTGAGCATATGAAATAAACAAATAATTATTACATCACTCCTTGTATTGTATGATTTAGCTAATTCAGGAACCTACATCTTATATAATGACTATATATATATATATATATATATATATACATACATATATAAATAAAAATAGAAAAATTGTCGTATCCTACTATCCTTCCTTTCTCTTTCAATTTATAAAGAGCTCTCATCAGCATTTTCACACAGCCTTTGACTTTTAGAATTATCAATCAATGTACACGTGGAGAATGTATAATGTAGGATATACAGTATTCAATTTCAAATGTGGATGTTTTTTATCGCAGATACCAATGTCACATTGTACTTTTTATGGTGTATTTTTTGTATGATGTATTCTATTCTATTTTATTTGCAGATCAGAATTATTGCGATATACTACAATTATTAACTAAAGTAATTGTGCACACATACACGCCTTTATGTCGGTACTTTGTGAAGAGTCTTTCACGGGGTGAAAGAATCTATGCCAGCACTACAAATCACATACAGTACTTTATTATTGCGTATAAGAAAATACGTTTCGAAACGTCGAGGTCTTTCACTAAAATATTCCAATACTATAATAGTAAGGTGCCTTAAATAGATTCCTATATATATACAAGTGATTTAGATTGGCATTTTGTTTTCTTTAAGTTATATATTTATTATATACTGCTTATATATAACAATTTGACAGCTCAGTGATTTGATATATCTTTGATATAGTGATATAAGCAATAATAGTAACAAAAGTTGCAAGAACTTTCTACGCGTTAAGTGGATATCGTATTAAGTGGATATCGCGTTAAGTGGGAGATCCATAACATATCGTTTATATGGTTCATCTTATTGCTAATGTTGACATTTAATTCGCCATAAATCTTCGTGCAAACACTAGATAGATTGCGTTCGCTTAATTTAACTTAACGTCTCACTTTAACACTATAACTCAATAACTTCGACAGTTTAATGCGATTTGGCCGAATTCTGATTTCATTATAAACTACCGTGTAAATAAGATGATTAAATTTCGTAGATTACGGTAATTTTAATTAGTTTTGTGTATGGCTACAGGATATCTTTCATTCTATAGTAGGAGTTAGAACTGATTTATAACTGAGAATAAGTTAATGGAAGGATTAGGCATAATTAAGCCTGTATGTTCTTTCTCTTTTAATTGGTCACTTTAGTCACCTTTATATGAAATCGTCTATTTTTACTGTGTAATTGACCTATTGATCTGGTATTCAGTACCTGTCTTAAATACTTAAGTTACATTGATAAGGTGATTAAATACATTGTAAGGCTAGGGGCTTACAAGATGCATTAAAAAGATACATGTAATAAATTTAATTATTTATTCATTTATTTATTTCAAATTTATCAACGTGGTTTACATGTAGAGAACCTAACAATTATTTACAATTCCACACGATATGGGCCCAGCGTAATCAAATACAGTTTCAAGACATTTCACGCAATAATAGAATACCTGTATGACATCTGTAGCATAGTACTACTGCTGAGGAGTGTTAATTAATCGGCATTTTTAGAATTTAGTCTCGGAATTTATAAAAGATGCGACAAGAAGAGTAAAAGTAGTTTGAATAATTCATACGGTACGTGAATTTTAACATGATTTTATGTACCTTCACCACATGTCAATCGACAGCAGATGTTTTTAGGTTATAAAGAGTTGACTCTATTAAAAATTTACCATTCTGTGCATGAACTTTGGTCAGCGAGCCACGTATAAGTATAAATATTAAACTTTATCAAAAAACCACGTTTCCAAGTAAAAAATTACGCCGGCTCGCTTTATGTGCTTGAAGATAAACGTTGCGTGATAACATGTAGGCTTTATGCTATAAGATCTATTTATTGAGTGATGTACATATGCATATATTGACGGGTTTGTTTAGCCTCTTTCGAAAACACGTACTTATATGACATAGATATAGTTAAATATAGAATACATTTGATGCTATTTTAGGCCATGCTTTGATATCTACAGTATCTGACATAGGGAAACCGTAGCCAGCGGGCCTGTGCGCCCCTATTTTTCAAACTGCGGCCTGTGGCCTACTTCATTGAATACCATATATTACATCCGCCCTTCAGGTGCTATAGGTCTGTTAAATATGTTTAAAGTCAGTTATAATTAGATTATAATTAACCCCATATTTCCTCTATAATAAATAGCTCACCTCGATAAAAGCATAATATGAAATGACAAGAATATCCGTTGACACCTGTGGCTGTAAATTCTAGGTGTTTTTATTAAATTTGGCCCTTCAATTAAAAACTTTATCATGCCTGATGTATTTTATTTTGAAGTTTTTTTTACTGGTGTATTGGCTAGAAACAGTGTTTACCTACAGATACAAGGGCTTGGAGCGTATATTGATAATTTTGAGTAAAATGTGTCTTATCCATACATTCATATTTTTATGTGAAATAAGATTTGCGAACAGGATATTTTCTAGAAATTTATAATGTTATCGTTGGTTTATTGCTTGGCTTGTGTGTGTGTGTGTGCTACTCATGGACTAGATCGCAATGAGGTATTTTAACGCTACTTTATTCACGGTTATCAATGCCGGTCATACCTAACACTGTCTTATTTTAGGCGTAACAAATTCTACAATAATCTACTCCAATAATAATTTTCCTTCTCGAGCGCGAACATTTTACTCAATTTCGGAGTTGTAGGCACATAAAAAAATACCTACTCGTGCAGATTTGTATTCAACCTCTCATCTGCAAACTTGCAAACTATAACTATTATACGTCTGGTGTCCGCAATAATTCGAGAGCATAGGTAAAGGGAGGTAAACTTAAGTTATAGTTAACGTTTCCTTCGGCCACTTTGAGTGAATGGTCACATGGTGAAAAGTCCAAGGTCGAAAAACTTGATTCTATTCAATTATCATTGCCACATCTAATTCATTCAATTCATGAGGCTGAATTAACAACATTCACCAACTTAAGGTCGGGTAGTAACTCATCTAGGTCTAGCATTTACAAATATAAACTAGCATTTATTTCCAGTTAAATCCAATCTTATGGCATGTATTAGATAGAAGATACTTTTCACTTCAATGTAACAAAAACTCACAGCTCGCTCAATTTGGTCCTGTCCGTGCATCATTAGGTTCGACGGTGCAACTTGCACCCAACATAATAATTCTCAAGTTGAAACGCACCTTAAATTTGTGTCAGAGGTCACTCTACTTTAATTCTGAAATCGGCAATTTTTAAAAATTAAAATTTTTGTAAATTTAAAATTCCCTACATATATATGTGTATATATATATACACTTCCAGCACGTCCACGTTGTCATGTATACCAGATATTTACAATACCTAACTTTTACCCTTATACGTATTACAAACTCACTTGACTGAGTCAGGCCAAAAATTTCTCATTTATAATTTCCGACTACACGAAATGTCCCTGACCCGATGATCCGGGGATGATCTGGCCCAGTTTTACTGGGAGACGTGCAATCCACACATCACTGCGAGCTAAGATAATCACCCAGAATCCATCGTCTGGTTACAGCCGCATCTAACGATGCGTAATGCAGCCTGCAGTAATCACCTTTCCAAACTAACCTACTCGATATTAAAACACTAGTTTTAGACCGAAAAACCCGTCTATATCGCATTCGTATAACTAAAACAATGCTACTCGCCTCATTCTACAGTTGTATCTGAAATATCATAAAATTATTGACATTATGGTCGATTTATCAGAAAGATTTTTCATCATGAATCATGACCCCATTATATCCTTTACAATAAACCAGTAGACATTGTATCAGTATTATATAATAATGTGGTAATTTTTCAAATAATTTTACTCATTTTCTTGCTTTAACGTCCATCAAATGAATTCACTCCAATCTTATCTACACCACAACAACTAATGGTTACCAACCCATAAACAACCTCGGCTAATCCATAAAGTGTCGATAATGTATTTTATAAATCATCGTAATTTTTTTATCGCATGCAATGTCATGTCCGATAACGCATACATTAGTATCAAAAACTGCATCGATTAGCTCAGTTTTCTTAACGTCCTTACGGTAGACGTTAATAGGAAATGGATACAGCCGCATTGTGTTGGCACGACATGCTAATTATACAAGATTTTAACTGTAACTGTGTAATAACCACATATAACTATAATTCGTGATACTGGTATCCATAATGCAATCTTGTGATCTTTTATAGCATGTACCTCGTCAAAATAGCGAATTACAATATTAGTTTATCGTTTATTTTTTATTTGTGACCTATTCTATATAGGCTTTCTACATTTATTCACAAGGTTATTTATTGATTAATATGTTCATACAGATGCTACACAGATATATATATTAATATATATATATATATATAGATATAGAATACCTAATATGTAATTCCTCTCTCCGTTAACTGTACTGTGCTATTTAACAAATTCAATTCTATGTTACATAGTATATAACAGTATACCTTCCTTCATTATTACAATTATTACGATCAAATGTCAGTATGGCTATTAGCTCATCAACTTTTTCCATTTGCGTGCATGTTAGGAAGGGTCCTTACAAGTTAACTAATGATCAACGATTTATGAATGCTGCGGCAGGTTGATAGCCTGCAGTGGTGAATATGGTT
>WURV02225603.1:0-10224 GCA_011762755.2 Epimenia babai | reverse complement strand
TGATACAACATGTCACTGGTGTAGATATATACATATGATACAACATGTCACTGGTGTAGATATATACATATGATACAACATGTCACTGGTATAGATATATACATATGATAAAACATGTCGCTGGTATAGATATATACATATGATATAGTATTCACTGGTGTCGATATTTACATATGATGTAGCATGTCACTGGTGTAGTTATTTACAAATAATTCAGTATCCCCTACATGTCCTCAAGTCCTTATCCAGAGTCAAGTTCCACAAATGTCCTATTTAATATAGATACAGGAGTTACCCCAGAGGCATGGATCCTGATATTTTCTATCTCAGTACAAAGTACACTACAAGGCCACTAGAGCAGTCCAGTTGAGTCCCCACAGACACGTGAAATGATTCCTGCATCACGGTTCATCTTGCCCACATAAGATGGAAGTCACAAGCACACTGCAGAGTTGGTGCTGGCCAATAGAGCAGTTCAGTTGAGAGTCCCTCTAGACACGTGAAATGATTCCTGCATCACGGTTCATCTTGCTGACATGAGATGGAGGTCACAAGCACGCTGCAGAGTTGGTGCTGGCCACTAGAGCAGTCCAGTTGAGAGTCCCTCTAGACACGTGAAATGATTCCTGCATCACGGTTCATCTTGCTCACATAAGATGGAAGTCACAAGCACGCTGCAGAGTTGGTGCTGGCCAATAGAGCAGTCCAGTTGAGAGTCCCTCTAGACACGTGAAATGATTCCTGCATCACGGTTCATCTTGCCCACATAAGATGGAAGTCACAAGCACGCTGCAGAGTTGGTGCTGGCCAATAAAGCAGTCCAGTTGAAAGTCCCTCTAGACACGTGAAATGATTCCTGCATCATGTTTCACCTCACTCTTGTGTTTAATTTCTGATCATAGAATACCAATGCCTGTAAATCAGTTACAAATTTGATTAATTCAGACTTCAAGTGAGAGTTTAAACCATTTGACAGGAGGAAGTCTTGTACAAGTTCGCGGTCACTGAATATCCCGATGTAGAGACAATATCCACGGCCATCGACCCGTTCATGAGACTCTTCACCGTGATCGTCAAGTGGCAGCGAGCAGAGAAAAAGTACGGGCTCGTTTCTCTAGCTTCCTTGTCATACATGCCATACATGTCATACATGTCATACATGTCATACATGCCATACATGCCATACATGTCATATGTGTCATACATGCCATACATGTCATACGTGTCATACATCCCATACATGTCATACATGTCATACATGCCATACATGTCATACATGCCATACATGTCATACATGCCATACATGTCATACGTGTCATACATGCCATACATGTCATACGTGTCATACATCCCATACATGTCGTAGATGCCAAACATGTCATACATATCATACATGTCATACATGTCATACGTGCCATACATGTCATACATGTCATACGTGTCATACATCCCATACATGTCGTAGATGTCATACATGTCCTACATATCATACATGTCATACATGTCATACGTGTCATACATCCCATACATGTCATACGTGTCATACATGCCATACATGTCATACGTGTCATACATCCCATACATGTCGTAGATGTCATACATTCCATATATGTCATACATGTCATACATCCCATAAGTGTCATACATGCCATACATGTCATACGTGTCATACATCCCATACATGTCGTAGATGTCATACATACGATCCGCCTCCAACACGTTATACACTTCCTTATAGACTTAATTGACTCTGTTATCTCTCTATTGTTCCACAACCACTCATATGATTATCTTTAAAATCACCTGAATCTAGATTGTTTACTCCAGACAATGATCAGTACAAGTACAAGTACCTGTTCTAGTGAGCATTCAGTTGGTTTTCATAGCGGTTATTTCAAGTCTGAAATGGAGGTATTTTGAATGCTGATGACACTGTCTTAAGGTGGAATTGATCTCTCCGCTACCTCGTCATCACTATGTACATAATCCTTCATCACCTACCATACATTCAGCATGCCATATTCAGCATGCCACATTCAGCATGCCATATTCAGCATGCCACATTCAGCATGCCATATTCAGCATGCCACATGGGGAGGCATTGGTTGTTACTAGAAGCAGTGACATGACAAAGTAGACAAAGGTCAAGCAGTGCCCGAACAGTGGGTTGCACTATGACACCATGATGATGACGATGATGATGACGACGATGATGACGATAATGATGATGACGACGATAATGATGACGACGCTGACGACGGCGACGACGGAACTTAATGTCTCGATATAAATTTCTTCTAATTTCTTCGTTGGATTTATTTTTTGTTGAATTATTATTGTTTATAGTAGATGGCCACGAGGCTTGGCCATGAGGCTATCCGAATCTTATAAGCTAATTACTGTTGTTAATTATATAAACATTATTTATATAATTATATGGGTTTGAATTTTGAGGTAATCATTTTTAATAATTAATATGTGGAATTAATTTTCTGTCTCTTTATAAATATCCTCTTAAGGTGGAGAGATGGTGCATTTTTGGACCTGAATTCAGAAGCTATTGAACAGGAAGTGGATGAGTATTATCGAGAGATCTATAAAGTCTCCAAGGTCTTTAACCAAAAATGGAAGCGTATGAATATGGAGCGTGATGAGAGGGAGCGAGAGAGGAAGAAACGACACAAGAAGTACGATGAAGACGGTAATGAGATCGTTGAGTCACCAGAACCAGAACTTGTCATGCCAGCTGCAATCTCGATCTGTACATCTGTACAGGATGACATCGGCAGCTTCAAGGTCAGTACATGTTTGGTCAAGGTTGGTGCATTATTGTAATTGTGATCGTGTGAGTTGGATGTGTGACCTATGGTCATGTCAGTGATAAGGAAACAAAGGTCTTGCCTTTTATCTTTATAGTTTCTATCAATTAGACTAACACGGCTACCCACCCAAGATGATCCCCATGATTGTTTGTGATCATATGATCTCTGTGTTTGCAGGAAACAATCCCAGTTATGCTTGTGATCATATGATCTCTGTGTTTGCAGGAGACAATCCCAATGATTGCTTGTGATCATCTGATCTCTGTGTTTGCAGGAAACAATCCTTGTGATTGCTTGTGATCATCTGATCTCTGTGTTTGCAGGAAACAATCCCAGTCATTGCCATTCTCTGTAATAGCGGCATTCGTACGCGACACTGGAAACAGATGTCTGAAATTGCTGGGTTTGACCTCACTCCGGACAGCGGGACCACTCTGAGGAAGGTCCTGAATATGGAGCTCGACCCTTTCATGGATGAATTTGAGACGATCAGCAGCGGAGCCAGCAAGGTTAGGAGTCCCATGTAAAGATTTAAGGCTCAATTATGACAACTGAAGGAATGGAAGTCTTTGTCTGAACTTTCACACTTTTCAGAAGATTTTTATAAGTTGCCTCTAAGTACAAATCAGTCACCGGATCGATTTAATCACTTGATCAGAAATCACCTCGATAGCACGATAGCACGCGTATCTCGGAACTTCACATTCATATTGTTACAAGACCTAACTCATCAAAAACATTTTGAGATGTGAGTCGTCATATTACTGTATTATACAAAATGTAAATACTGAAATAAGTATTAATCTGAGATTTCATTCAAAATCATTTTTTGTCAGGAGTTAACTGAGGATTTGATAGTACCAAAAATCAAGGTAACACCTTATTGACTACACAAGCTATCATATACAAGTATACCTTACCTGACAAGTATACTTGCACTCACGAGCTTGTGTATATGACAAGATCAGTTAGTCAATAAGGTGTTCCCTTCACGTTTCGTCCATCTTATACAAGCAATATGGCTAACAGGGCTACACAGATCTCTGACTTTGCCAGTGGAAGTTTTATTAAGTTGGCGCCAGTCCTGCAGTGGTTGGAAGCGCTGCCTTTCATGCGAGAGGTTGCGAGTTCGAACCCGCGTAAACCAGGGATTTTTTCCCGTGCCTTCCACAATAGAGCAAGATTTTCGTGCTGAAATATTGAGAAAGATTTGCCGTGGAATGGTTTATTATAAACATATCTCCGAGATGTAACAGGGCACTGTTGTATGTGCGACTGACATGTAATTATATATTATCCTATATATTATCGCAGCACCAGAACCACGTCTTTACCTTTTACCTTTATTACAATAAACGAAATATACGACAATCTCCCACACAGGAGTACATGCTGGAGAAAGCGATGATGCGCATGAAAGACGACTGGGAGGAGATTTCGTTTGGGTTGACGACTTATCGAGACAGTGGCGTGAACATCCTGGCATCTGTTGATGACATCCAAACGATGTTGGACGATCAAATTGTGAAGACGCAAACAATGAGGGGATCGCCGTTCATCAAGCCTTTTGAGAAGGACATCAAGGTGATATAAAAGTTTCAACAAAAACAACCCGTTTCTCTATTGAAATTCTACAACTTTGAACAACCACACAGCAGTTTTAGCTGATTGTATGGCAGTCATAAGACTTCTGTAATCATCCTATCCTAATTAGATATAACCAAGGAGTAAAATGACATCGTGAAGATGTGAAGATGGATCACCACCAAAATTTAATCATTCGTTCAATTCCGACTTTCTCAAAGATTGCAAACCTCTCTATAAGGTTTTTACATTAAATTGATTACAGATATATCTGGATTAAGCACACATGACCGAAACATAAGGCTTTGATAGTGTTAACAATGGAAGATTATTTAATATTAAAACATGTGAATTATAACACGAATACTAAATGTGAGGAGTAACACCTCCGATAGTTTATGATGGTAGCACACGTAGCGCACGTAACACACGTAGCGCACGTAACACACGTAGCACACGTAGCGCGCGTAACACACGTAGCGCACGTAACACACGTAGCGCACGTAACACACGTAGCGCGCGTAACACACGTAGCGCGCGTAACACACGTAGCGCGCGTAACACACGTAGCGCGCGTAACACACGTAGCGCACGTAACACACGTAGCGCACGTAACACACGTAGCACACGTAACACACGTAGCACACGTAGCACACGTAACACACGTAGCACACGTAACACACGTAGCACACGTAACACACGTAGCACACGTAACACACGTAACACACGCCCATTTTGAGTGGTCTCTGATGAATGTTAGTGTACAATATCATTATAATCATATAGAAAATTATCACCCAATATTTGATTCCTTGATTTAATGATGTGATTTATTGTGATAACTTTTTCACTTTTTGAACGTTTGCAGGAGTGGGAGGAGCGTTTACTCCATATCCAGGACACGATTGATGAATGGCTGAAGGTACAATCTCAATGGTTGTACCTAGAACCGATTTTCTCATCCGAGGATATCATGCAACAGATGCCGGAGGAAGGCAGGCTGTTCCACATCGTTGACAAGAACTGGAAGGACATTATGAAACACACGACAAAGGACTGCCATGTAAGTGACACACCACACATAACCTGACACATCAGTCATGCTACATGAGTAACACGCACCACACGGAACCTGACATATCAGTCATGCTACATAAGTAACACACACCACATGGGACCTGACACAATGTGCCATGTAAGTGACACACCTCACAAAACCTGACATGTCAGTCATGCTACATGAGTAACACACACCACGAAGAACTTGACACAATGTGCCATGTAAGTGACACACCTCACAAAACCTGACACGTCAGTCATGCTACATAAGTAACACACACCACGAGAAACCTGACACAATGTGCCATGTAAGTGACACACCTCACAAAACTTGACACATCAGTCATGCTACATAAGTAACACACACCACAAGAAACCTGACACAATGTGCCATGTAAGTGACACACTACACAAAACCTGACACATTAGTCATGCTACAGACGTAACACACACCACATGGGACCTGACGCAATGTGCCATGTAAGTGACACACCTCACAAAACCTGACACGTCAGTCATGCTACATAAGTAACACACACCACACGGAACCTGACACAATGTGCCATGTAAGTGACACACCACACAAAACCTGACACATCAGTCATGCTACATAAGTAACACACACCACACGGAACCTGACACAATGTGCCATGTAAGTGACACACTACACAAAACATAACACATCAGTCATGCTACATAATTGACACACACCACCTGAAATATGACAGTGACACAACAGACTTCTTCTACATCGAGATCCGTTCTGGTCCTGTTACAGATCTGCCTTCCTTGATGAATAATTGTAAAATGTCACACAATAATCTTGAAAGTGAGCTGTCTAAATTTACCACACATTGTAATCATTGTACGGTCCACATCGTGTTTTCTGTATTATGATGTGAATTTCCCTTATTACTATTTTGAATTTCTTGTATTATTATGTGAATTTCTCGTATTATTTAGGCGCCTCAGAGACATACTAGTTATTAGGGCGCGTCCACAACAAATGGATGATTATTATTATTATTATTTTCGTTTCTATATTTGTATTTTTGTATTTTTGTGCAGGTATTACAAGCCACCGGTCTACAGGGACTTTTCGAGAAGTTGTCAGACAGCAATGCCTTGCTTGACAAGATAAATAAAGGATTGAATGCATACCTTGAAAAGAAGAGACTGTTCTTCCCTCGGTCAGTACGTCCAACATCAAGCAACAGTTCCCTGCCAGTTGTTGCCATCTAATATTGAGAAGAGAATTAGTGAAATGATTGCACACAAAACTTTCATGGCCCAATTAGATGCCTGTCAGGCTAAATGAAATATGCCATCAAATGACCTAATAACAGATCAGCTAAATGTTGACCATATCCACATTTCAGAAATGTTAACTGAGTGCACTTCCGGGTAACATTGACCCAATTACAAGTGATAGAACTGACGACTTCAGCACACATCTGTTACAACTGGAACAATAAAACGCATTTGTATGTTAGATCATATTTTTATAGTGGACTTATCAACTGCAGCGATTTGTTGCGTTATATGACATATTAACACTAATCTTCATGAAAATAGCATAATTAACGATTAACATAATTAGTAGATATGACACTACATTGTATCAGTGTTTGACAGGATTACTCTATGATGGTAAGAGTGCACTACATATCCCATAATTCTCTAGATTCTTCTTCCTGTCGAATGATGAGATGTTGGAGATCCTGTCGGAGACCAAAGACCCAACTCGCGTTCAGCCTCACCTCAAGAAATGTTTCGAAGGTATCGCGAGACTTGAATTTGACTCGGCACTCGACATTCATGGAATGTTCAGCAGCGAAGGAGAAAAGGTCAAACTCTCAGAGGTCATCTCAACGTCGGAGGCTCGTGGTGCTGTAGAGAAATGGCTGTTACAAGTTCAGGATGTGATGCTGATGTCTATACGTGACGTGGTCGCTCTGGCGATTGAGGTAAGACTGGCGGGCTATTTTAGATTCTTTTTATTTCAGTGACAGTTGGCTGTTTTAGTGAAATGTGAATTTAAATAAGTCTGCTGGACTGTTTTAATGTGTTTAGGTGAACCGGGTCAATTTTGATTAACTCTTTGCAGGCATACCTAATATCCGTGCGGACGGAATGGGTGCAGGAGTGGCCCGGGCAGGTCGTGTTGTGTGTCTCGCAATCCTATTGGACACGAGAAGTACACGACGTGCTGCAGGAACAATCAAGTCTTCAGGATTTCCATGAGAAGCTGCAGAAGCAACTCGCCTCCACAGTGCAATTGGTGCGCGGAAAACTGAGCAAACAGACGCGAATAACTCTTGGGGCATTGGTCGTTGTGGATGTTCATGCAAGGGACACGGTCCAGGAGATGGCCAATAAAGGTTAGTGCTCATGAAAAGGGCTGTTCTGTTATACATCATGAAAAAGGGCTGTTCTGTTATGCATCATGAAAAAGGGCTGTTCTGTTATACATCATGAAAAAGGGCTGTTCTGTTATGCATCGTGAAAAAGGGCTGTTCTGTTATGCATCATGAAAAAGGGCTGTTCTGTTATACATCCAGTGCAGCTGGATGAAAAATTTTAGATTTTCACATTTGTGACGAAGAGACGATTACATTAATTTCCCAAACTTTGTATAAAATTGATTACAGACTTTGCCACCAGGATGATTGTTAAGGATCTGAAGTTACCTTCAGTTGAGTAATGTTATGGTGTATGTTATTCTACACACTGAGGTTTCAACGGTATAGATAATAGATACATCTGAGAGGAAGATGACAGCAGTTCTGTTGAACTGTGTTTATTAGAATTTTGACATGGTCGTCTTATTCCATGTGTAATATGAAAAGTAAAGTTCACTAGTTATACAAAAAACTAAGCTCATGATTAATACAAGCTTTCATCTCTGAGGTTGGTGACCACCCCTACCTATTGCTACCTGATGCGGTACACTTGAATACGAAATATTGTGTTTATAATAGTCTTACTAGATAATAAGGTGTTACCTTGACTAATTAGCTAGCTATATGATAAGGATGGCAACCTCCATCTTGATGTTTTCCAGGTGTGTCATCCGAAAACGACTTTCAGTGGCTCGCCCAGATGAGGTATTACTGGGAAGATGCGAACATGTTCGTCCGGGTGACTAATGCGACCGTCCGGTACTCGTACGAGTATCTCGGCAACAGCGCTCGTCTCGTCATTACTCCCCTCACAGACAGGTCTGTCCCCGCGTGTCCCTGCGTGTCATCAAATTCGGACAATGTCTTTCTCAATTATCTTTCTGTATACTTCTACAAGTTGACAAAAATGATTCACTTTTTTAATGTTAATCATGGTGTTACAGAATAAACTGATTTTTTGATTGCACTAACCTTACTCTAATGCAATGAATTCATCATATTGTTCGTGCTACATTCGTGTTTCACCCTCAGGTGTTACCGGACTCTGATTGGAGCGTTCCACCTCCATCTGAATGGAGCTCCAGAAGGTCCAGCAGGCACCGGTAAGACCGAGACAACCAAAGATCTAGCGAAGGCAATCGCGATCCAGTGCGTCGTGTTCAACTGTTCTGATGGACTTGATTACATCGCTATGGGCAAGGTTGGGTCATCCAAATGAAATCATACTTGTTTGGGCACATAATGATCAAGTTATACCACTCAATGCTCTCCGCACATGGACACATCACATTATGGGTAGGCTGGACCCACCCCACCCCCCCCCCGTAACACCAGAAATACTGGGCAAGCTGGACTGATGCAAACCCCGTAACACATGCAAGGGCACGTCATGGGCAGGCTGGACCCACTCAAATCTTGTCACACTGGTATAGGCTCATTATGGGGAGGCTGGACCCACTCAAATCTTGTCACACTGGTATAGGCTCATTATGGGCAAGCTGAGCCAAAACGCACAACTATGTACAAATTTGGTCCGTCTTGTGGATATCTGGATACTAACATGGGGAGATAACCTTTGGCAGTAAATGTTTTAATGCTTTATTTATTATGTTTTATGAGATTAATTTTGTCCTTATCATTTTCTAGTTCTTCAAGGGCCTGGCCAGTTCGGGAGCATGGGCATGTTTTGATGAATTCAATCGAATTGACCTAGAAGTCCTGTCTGTGGTTGCCCAACAGGTTTGTATGAGACACCCAATCAGCCAATCTTACTCAATTTTTCTGTTTTTTTTTTCTGTTGTATCTACCACATAGAGAATCACATGTCCGGCTATAATGTCCGGCTATAACTGATCACTTTTTAAACTAAACTATAGGCTCGTCCGAGAAAGAGAAAACGTGAGGTTTACCTCTACTTCATTAATAATAGTCAAGGTCAGTTGAAATTTGAATATTGATAGTGTGATTATACCCATGTGGAATCTACAATAATCAACTTTTGAAAACAAATCTTTCTCAATATTTA
Organism: Epimenia babai; assembly: GCA_011762755.2. NCBI lineage: Eukaryota > Metazoa > Mollusca > Solenogastres > Cavibelonia > Epimeniidae > Epimenia > Epimenia babai. The sequence goes on along the minus strand of WURV02225603.1, from coordinate 331 downwards.
AGGAGGAAAATCTCGTTTATTCACATAGTGCAGTAAGGATGTAAGTCCAGCAGTGAGTTGTTAATGACTTCATCAGTCACCGAGTCCAGCAGTCGGTCAGTGAATGAATGAGTCAGTGAGTGAGTTGGTTAGTTAGTCAGTTGGTTAGTTGGTTAGTCAGTTGGTTAGTTAGTCAGTTGGTTAGTTGGTTAGTCAGTCAGTTGGTTAGTTAGTTGGTTAGTTAGTCAGTTGGTTAGTCAGTCAGTTGGTTAGTTAGTCAGTTGGTTAGTTAGTCAGTTGGTTAGTTAGTCAGTTGGTTAGTTAGTCAGTTGGTTAGTTAGTCAGTTGGTTA
>WURV02225602.1:0-24859 GCA_011762755.2 Epimenia babai | reverse complement strand
GGGTCTCTTTGGCCTCTTGTCTTGTTTCAGTATCGTAATGGGTATTGTCGGGTCTTTTTGGCTTCTTTTATCTCTTTTCTTTCTCTCTTTCTCTCTTTTCTTTCTCTTTTTCTCTCTTTTCTTTCTCTTTTTCTCTCTTTTTTCTCTCTTTTTTCCCCTCTTTTTTCTCTCTTTTTCCCCTCTTTTTTCTTTCGTTTTTTTCAGGTGAGCATCTTGAGGCCTCTTGGGCCTCTTGTTATTATAAAGGATTAACACATTCATTTATTATGACTGATGAACACATTCTTTCATTATGACTGCCTAACACATTTTTTTATTGCGACTGACAAACACATTGTGTTATTCGACTAACTCACGCATTTTCCACCGCGCCCATTTAAAGCTTCTTCAATCTCCGTTCGTTTATAGCTCATCCATCGCTCACCTGTCAACGCACTTTTTCAGCAATTACGATCACATAAAGAAGCCAAAGTTAACAAGTACAATTCTCTCAAGGAGCATAGCAAGGAGCTTGAATCAAAGCTGAATGTTCTCCGCGATGAAAAGGTTCCGTCTTTAACAAAAAAACATCTGTATTATGGCTTAACTCCTGTTACATTGAATTTGTGATAGATTTCTAGCATTCTTGTGTTATTTTAATGTGTTATAACCAGTGTTATATTCATGTGTTGTGAAAAAACACCAGCCTAATTAATTTTGCACAATGCGCTTCAATGCCCTCGCCTCTTTTCCTCTCTCTCTTTCCCGTCACTGAAATGGGTAATATCGATACGTTTGTGTGTATCCGCTTCTTTTTGTATTGTGAAACTGTTGTGGCACGCGTGTTGTGACATTATCGTTGTAGAGAGATTTATCAAAAGCAAAAGAGAAACGTGGAGCTCTCAAAGCACGAATACAGAGCATACAAGACAGGTGAGTCGCTCAGTGCCTTGTGCTCCAGTGTGTCGTCTCTTATCGTGTTTACCGGCAACTAAACTGCTGCGTTCGTTATTAGTCCCATTAAGATCACGTTAATATAGAAAACACCGCAAAAATCAGCCAATCAATTTACAGTCCATCGTGCTCGTTACAGATATCTGTATATATCGCTGGCATGATATACGGACTTCAGTGGTTCTCTAAAAAAGGTGTCAAATACCGAATAGGCAAAAATGCTTGCCCCTGTAACTCAGTTGTTAGAGCACCAGACCGGTTATCTACAGGTCGTGGGTTCGAGTCCCATTGTAGCTATAGGTTTTTTCTGTGCATTTCTTTCCAACTATTCAAAGAACCACATTGGCTACCCTTATTAACACCTTCCTAATTTCCGTAATCGATTTTGAGTTTTGTCATCTGCGTCACAGCACACTTTCTCCTGTGTTACCTCATCTCTAATTAAAATTTTAATGACGATGAAGATATTGATTGTTGAGTAATTATAATATGTACAGTTATCTGATAAATGTTATTTGTCTCCACATATTGGGTTCGAGAAGCAGACGCCAGCGGGATTTTGTTTCAAATGTAGTATAAATGGTAAAACTCCTGTTGTTTATAGTGTATAATTGTTACAGACATGAGCGTGGATCTGGTCTTGGGAACTGTGTGCAAAAATATGTAAATAAATGCAGAGAGCAGGACTGTTAGAATATTTACATAGCAGTAATATAATTCAAACGTGTTTACCCGTTGATATTCTTGACAAAATCATTGTCTACAGAGACGTACATATTTTAGATTCCCGTATTTGTGATAATCATAATTAATTTTCAAATTAAATCGGTATTTTTTAATGTGAAAGTAAATTTGATTTGCTCAAGCGAGATCTCAGTTAATAAAGGTTTATCATTTCAATCATTTTTTGCAGCTACTGATGGCAGTTATGACTAAGATTACCTTTGATCAATGGATGTACGTGAGCAGTCACAATGAGTGCTATTTCCCGCTGTTCTCACTTAAAAACATTCGTTTTAATAGAAAATTCTTCTTAATGTCATCAAGTTCATAACTGTTCAATAGTTTTAGCCGTAATCGAGTCTGGTATTATTCCTGCAGTTCGCTGTATGACATCCGTAAGCATAGCGTCCATAATTCAGCTTAGGTTTCTTGGGTTTGCGTGGAGAAAACAACATTATTGTTGGCGTCCTCTGCCAGGATTCGGAGAAAGAATGCAGACGAGTTGAATATCCAAGCGGAAACGGAGAAAAAGATGAGACATATTGGTGAGATAATGGCACGAAAGGCGGGTCACCTACGCAAACACAACGATACATACAAGGTTCGCGCATCGGGTTCTGCTTGGGGATGTGTTATAAATGTCGCCTGCTGTATCATTTATATGCGCATATATTTGATGATTTTATATCTATGTATTTATCAGATGATTATCTAGGTAATGAATGATCTTGACCACTGTAGAAAGCCAGTGTATTAATATGGTTAACACCTAGTGTGAAAGACTGGGTGGACTACTGACCTTCCATTCACGCCACTGGTTCCAAACGTGTACAGATGAGCTACTTCTGTCACACACTCCGCTAAGTCTATTAATGAAATATTAATGTTTATTTACAATTAGATGACAACATAGCGGGGAGATAAGCGACATAGAGAAGCACAGCAATGTCAGCGGAAAAAGGCCCTAACAGAACCACACTGTCAGGGCTCCCCTTTAGGGCATTTTCAACCTGAAAAACACCACAGGTAGTTGTTGTGGCTTGAACCAGGGACCTCTAGGTTCACAGTCACTCTCACGACAATTCTAACTCCCCTCCCTTATTAAGGGATTATATAAAATCGGCCATATTGGGGGAGGGAGAAGCCCTTACATAACCACACTGAAAGGGCTACCCAGACCTCACACGCAGACGGGGGTTTGAGGCGCTATTTATCCGAACAACGCCGCTGATTGTATACTGGTTAGACCACGAATGGATCCAGGGTCCCGTGTTTGGAATTCTCAATCTTACACTACCATTGCACTACCTACCCCCGTGAATAACGAGTTAAGTCATGAATCCGGAAATTTCGTGAACCTCCCGGTAGTTTCGGGGCACGGGTGAGCGGAAAATAATTTGGTTTACTAATACGATTCTAGTTTGCTACTAACGCATGTTGTTGTTTTGGGCGAAGTGAACAACCCGCTAGCTACTGGATGCGGGAATTTTTGCGAACCTTCAGATAGTCGTAGAGCTTGGGCGAAACAACGTGTTGCTCTCGCTGAGATACTGCGACGTCACGGAAGAGTTGAGACAGTTGGAGAAGAGATCGCAGCAACAGATTCAGGCATGCCGCGACCTTGAGGTGCGACCTTGAGTAGGATTATGAGTAGGACATTTACAACACGTTGTGTTCATAAACTAGCGCATTAATGGAACTGTCAAAGATTTTTTATTTTCTAGGTTGTTAGAGTTTCGCTGTTTGCCGAATGGTTTATGCGACGTTATCGGAGAAGGCAGTTCCTTACCAGGCATTAGCTCAGCGTGCACTTTTCTAGCACAAATTTAACTCGGCTGCCATGATAAATTTCAGTTGTACAAACCTCTGGCTAGGATAACCATACAATGTACTGTACCCGCAGTTTTCTATGACTGAGTTAAAGATTAGCAAGAGCGCCTGTATATCATCTATTATTTTATTTTTATATAAAAAAAAAATAATATCTATACTTTACCGTATGCAAATGATATGTAATATAGACTTGTTATTTGCCAAGTTGTCAAACACAGTTTATACCAATGAGTAAGCATGAATTTGATTTAATTTTATACCATGCTACTGTAAATGGAGGGTGGTACGTTATGTTAGAGCCCACCAGCAACTTGCTCCCTTAACCTTTGGGAATGTTGCGAGGGCTTTACTGTTTGTTAGGTCCAGGTTATATTTGATACCTTGTTGTCCGTACGGCGTCTGATGCAGGTAGAGGTCGAGGAGTTACAGAAGATGGTGGTGACGAGTCGAGCAGACGCCAAGTTTCTGTACGAGAAGGCATCTGAGGCCATGGGTAAATTAACAACAGAAAAGAAACAGGTTTGACTACTAATGTCACCAGTTGTCTTACTGACGTCACTGAATTCTAATGTCACCAGTTGTCTTACTGACATCACTGAATTCTAATGTCGCCAGTTGTCTTACTGACATCACTGAATTCTAATGTCGCTAGTTGTATTACTGACATCACTGAATTCTAATGTCACCAGTTGTCTTACTGACATCACTGAATTCTAATGTCACCAGTTGTATTACTGACATCACTGAATTCTAATGTCACCAGTTGTCTGACTGACATCACTGAATTCTAATGTCGCTAGTTGTCTTACTGACATCACTGAATTCTGATGTCACCAGTTGTATTACTGACATCACTGAATTCTAATGTCGCTAGTTGTCTTACTGAAATCACTGAATTCTGATGTTGCCAGTTGTCTTACTGACATCACTGATTTCTAATGTCACCATTTGTCTTACTGACATCACTGAATTGTAATGTCAGCAGTTGTCTTACTTACATCACTGAATTTTAACGTTACCACTTGTATTACTTTCCAAAACTACACGATATTAAACCACACAGATTTAACCATATTTAGATGCCTTACGTTGGCCATACTACGCATTAAAATTCTTTTATGAATTTTTGTTGGTATTTAAAGGCGAGGTTTTGGTGCTAGTTTATAATTAATTGTCAGTCATACACACAACATTGCTCTGTTATATCCCTAAGATACTTTTATAATACACCATTCCATGACAAATCTTTCTCGATATTTAAGCATTAAAATCTTGCTCATTTCCTACTGTGGAAAGCGCGGGAAAAATCCCTGGTTTTTGCTGGTCCGAACTCGCAACCTCTCGCATGAAAGGCAATGCTTCTAACCGCTGCACCACTGGCGCCAACACAACATAAACGCCTTGCAGTTAGTTTATTCACAATTTTACGAACGGTCCGACTGTCAAGATCTTGTACACGGTTTAGTTCATGATTTCAGACGATGCAGCAGTATCCAGACTCAATCGAAGAACTAGAAGCCTTGATCCGCGAACACCAGATAAAAGCCGACTTAGCATTCCAAACGGATTCGAGTGTATGAGATTCTTGCATAAATACTGTAATTAATTTGGGCTCGATAAAATTTGTTGTCTCGAATGTAACCATAGGAGCAGAATAGATCTCGCCATAAACGCTTGATTACTTACGTATACAAAAAATAATTTATCTAATCTAATTCCAAGATTTATAATCTTTCTGTGCTTTTGTTTTTGTTGTTTATTTTTACAAATGATCAGGTGGGCAACTTTAGGCCTCGTTGGCCTCTGGTCTGATTGATCACATTGAATTTTAGAAAGTCTTTTATCCTCAGTTGCATGCATCTCTAAAATGGATAGATTCTCAATATCATCTTTTACACGTGATATGCGAGCATCGTTTGTATTGTATCTGCCTTAAATAGCTGCCATACACAGCCTTGTAAACTGCTTTTAAGAACATTTATTGGCTGTAACTTCCAGTGTATAAATTTTGTACTATAGACCTCCCATGTCACCACTACCTACTAGGCCATGACGTTCAAAATGAAGATTTCAATGTGGGTTAGGTCAGCTATATAATCAGTCATTTGGCATGCTTTAGATCATGACAAAAAATTTGGTGAATGTAGCAGTGTAATGTGACTAATGCGTTTCCCATAACGTACACGCTGTTAATGTCTCAGAAAATAAAGGAATACTACGAGCGAGAGAAGAACATCGAGAAGATGGAACGTGAGCTTGCGAAGTCACAAGCTACGATGAAAAAACACCAGACGGACATGCAGGCAGCACGCCAGGCATGGCTCGGTCCGCTACATGACTTGATTTCTCGCATTAACGACACATTTAGTGTGTTCTTCTCGTACATGAAATGTGCGGGAGAGGTTGCCCTAAACGTTCCTGAGGATCAGGTAAGTGAGACGCAGCCTCTGTTCTCGTAAGAAACAGAATGACTTTTCATTAATCTTATTGATAAGGTTAGATGCCATAATCTGTTCTATAGATGTTTGCTGTGATAGCCATATTGCAAGATATAATTAGAAAATGTATCGCCTTATTGACTGAATCCTTACCGAAGCTCGTCACCGAGGTGTTGCTGCCATTTTACTCTTTTCCCCCTAGATTAATTAAATCGTGTCAGTGTATCATATTTAAGGTGTTTTTTGTCTAGTTGCTCAATAAATGAAGTAATGCTAACAGGAAGACTACGGCAAATATGGCATAAAGATTCGGGTGAAGTTCCGAGATTCCGAGATGTTGACGGAGTTAAACGCCCAGACGCAGAGCGGGGGTGAGCGGAGCGTGGCTACAGTCATGTACATGATGTCGCTGCAGGAGGTCACTGTCTGCCCATTCAGATGCGTTGATGAAATAAATCAGGTCGGCATAGAGAAAATAACGTATATTTCAGTTCATTCGAATCTCATCACATTTCATTTCAAAGTAATTTGATTTTCAACGTGAAAGAAATGGGCAGAAAATCGTACCTCTCGAAGTGCCCAAAGCCACAGGCTCCAGATAATGGGTCTCATGCCCATCAACATTACAGTATTATGTAAAATTTATTAATACTCGTCGCAAACTCTAAAATATGCATTTGAAACTCATCGGTATTCAGCTGAACTCATTAATATTCAGCTGATACTCATTAATATTCAAATTTGTTAGCATGCACTGCACTCGTAGCTGATCTCATTAGTATTCAGCTGATACTCATTATTATTCAAATTTGTTATTATGTACTGCACTTGTAGGTGAACTCATTAATATTCAGCTAAATTTCATTAGTATTCAACTAAAACTCATTAATATTCAAATTTGTTATGTACTGCACTTGTAGCTGAACTCATTAATATTCAGCTACAACTCATTAATATTCAGCTACAACTCATTAATATTCAAATTTGTTATCATGTACTGCACTTGTAGCTGAGCTCATTATAATTTAGCAAAAACTCAATAATATTCAAATTTGTTATGTACTGCATTTGTAGCTGAACTCATTAATACTCAGCTAATACTCATTAATATTCATATTTGTTATTATGTACAGCAATTGTAGCTGAACTAATTAATATTCAGCTAATACTCATTGATATTCAAATTTGTTATTATGTACTGCACTTGTAGCTGATCTCATTAGTATTCAGCTAAAACTTCTTAATATTCAATTTTGTTATTATGTACTGCACTTGTTACATACTGACTGCTGCATACATACTTTCATCCATTCACACCACTGGTAAATGCTTGGCAACAGCCTACACATCTCGCCGCACACTCCGCTGAATCTGTGATAAGTGACGGTTGTGTATGGTGAGATGAAGGAGGTAGTACCACGGGTGCTCTCTATAATTATGTGTCATTTTGTTGTTCAATCAGGGAATGGACCCAACGAATGAGAGGAAAGTCATGGAGGTCATCTTCAAAACGGTTTGTGAACGCAACTCGTCGCAATACTTCCTTCTCACGCCAAAGGTCGCACGTCTACTAACAATAGTTTGTTCCTACATAGGAGGGTAGGCTGAAAAGTTCATAGGCTCACCGAGTATGACTCAAGCAATTTTCTACAGCAAGGCGAGTCATTGTGGTAATTAAGTGCACAGTTGTTTCCAGCGTGCTCACATGTATTAATGATTTTGGCAGTCTTACCTCGTACGTACTGCAGCTTCAGACCAAATTAGACAGAATTTGGCACCATATTCTCAAGTATCTGGCTATGAAGGGCTTAGCCCCAAAGAACATCCATGCTGATATGGTGGATACATTAGGGGATAATGCCCCTGCATTATCTACGTTAGGCTGGCAAATGATATCGAACCAATGAAGATGTCATAAGTGCCGTTGAGCAGTTTTTCAGTAATCAAGATGCAGGCTTCCATACCACGGGTATCCAAGTGCTGAAACATCGTTGGACTTAAGTGTGTTGAAAAATTACCACCACAGAATCACATTTGGAAAAGACATCATTGTAGGGCTATGAACTTCTCAGCCTACCCTCGTAGATATGTCTACAGTTAGTCACAATGTGATCCACATTTCTTTATTTTTTTCATATCAACCGAATAACCACAGTTGCGGTCCACATATCTCACATGTGGAACGGTGATTTTTTACAACTGGGTGATTGCCCTTGTTTTCTATCAGTACCATATTAGAAGTGAATCGTACTATAATAATATGAATGGAGTCTAGGAACCATGATTTCAAATGCGGTTTTTGTCGGACAATGTGGTAGGCCTAGAATGACCTATAAAGCTGATGCATGGTGGATTCTCATGCTTTATGTGTATTGTTTGCAGCTGCTGACCGGCCTCGTGTATCCCAAAAATCATAACATTATCTCCATCTTTAACGGGGAGGATGAACACCTTACGTCGTTATAGCGCCCTCTTCGACATCGGATGCATACTCGATGCGTCATTCTCTGAATATCGAAGCCGTATTTCCAGTAAAAATCCTCAAACATTACTTGGATTATTTGTGATAAACGGAAAGGATTACTATAATCTAACTTCAAAAAGTCATATGAACAGGGTTATCCTATTAAATGGTATATAAATGTGAATTCAGTGTTCATATGTACTCCATAAATGCTGTATGCAGACTATGTAAGTTATTATTTGCATCTGTAAATCCATTCATTTTCATGCTTATTTCACGTGACACGATTTATTGTCATTTTTTAAGTTAATTAGCCTTGAAAGCATGTAATAGCAATACTTTAAATTACTTATATAAATACGGATTTCAGCTTCCATTTATATATTTATTTAAATCAATGTCATTCCAACTAAAGTCCAGATTTTAATTTTACCGATATTGCGACCACGTGTCGTAAGCATTTTTATTTGTTTACAGGTACAAATGCCTGAAAATCGGTATAAATGTACATGCAGCTTTAAGCACCCATTTTCATAATGTTTCATTGTTTTTTAGTTTCCTCGAGCGACAGCTCATCGTCCGTTCATCCATTTAATGTCAAAATTTCATCAGTAATCTTTATAACTGTCGTTTCGTGTATATCTTTGACATTTAGCAGAAATTGTCCCGCGATCGGTCTTTTTCAGATTCGTTCGGGGGGTATCGTCGTTATCAGAGGAGTGGGGGGGGGGGGGGGTAATTCATGCAGATTTTTGTATTTTCATTGAAAAATCTATAAAACCATATGTCGCAGACCTTTGCGATTTGGCTGACATCCCCGGTGTTGGTCTCATTTTAATATGCCAGGAGTATCGCACTCGGAACAAAGGGAGGTAATATATGCCAATGTTCGTATAAAAAATTTTTTCAAATATTTTTTTACCGTAATAATCTGCTCAAAAACCGCTTAGTGCAGAACTTTGGCATCGGCAGATTTGTATGGAGTATTGTCCGTAATTTCTGTCGATGTTTACAGTTTTTGTTATAAAATCATGTCAAAAACCAGTTGTCTTCGAGCTTTGTGGTTTGGTGGACATGGTCCCTGCATTGGTCTCATTCCTGATTTCTATACCGTATCGCAATATGAATGAAGGGAGGTAATTTACACCGAAGCATATATTTTTACTAGAAAAACCTTTTCAAATAGGTTTTTTATCAATAGTTTTTACAGAAGTTACAAATGTGGTTGTACATACAGATCACAGTAGCAAGTTTCCCCGAGAGTGGTCTGATCATTAAAGAATTGTCGCATCTGTTGGCATCAGAGCAAAAGGAAAAATTGTGGTTGATGCTCTTGATTTTTCTTTATAATTGTGTCTATAACCTTTTCGTTGCATCCGAATATTAGTTAATATTTGTGTTCTAGATATATTGTAGACACTAACAGATAGTGAGTAGGGGGTAGAGATAGTTTAGATAGCGACAGTTGATCATGTCTTTTATTGTCCTAAATACGCTACCATACCACTGCATTTGTGCGCTGGGATAGCAAGGGCGGCGTGTATTAGTAGTCCGTCCACAAGATAGTATTCAGTCACTTGTGGCTACATGGAATCGAGTCATATACTACAGTATATCGTTCCCACTTTGTGGGCATCATTTCAGCTTCCACTACCACTCCAGTGGCTACTACTAATAATACCCGTTATCCATCTCCCTGTATAGATCAGCTGCCGAATGATCCGTGTAGGTATCGGCTCAATACACAGTTTATTTTATTTTAGTCATTTATTATCCCAAATCATTGTCATAGTTTCGTATGTTTTGTATGTTTTTTAATATGAGTGTTTTGAGTGCTCGTTAATCTCTTGTTGTGAGGCCTCTTGTTTAGTGTTGTTTCACTTGAGAATTAGTGCTGGTAATAACATTAGTGCTGGTAATAACATTACACATGTACCTTGCCACGTTGCAGAATCATGTTCATGTTATTTACTCAGTTAGGTGCGATTTTTTCTTATTTTATGATCTGACTAGCTTGGTAAACCCCGTGCTGATTTGGTAATTGCTTGTGTATTTCACCTAAAGTTAAGGTGAATCGTCTAACGACTTTTATCAATTTATCGATTTTAATTTTAATTGAATTTGTATTTTAGCATAGATCAATTCAACTTTCAGATTCTATCGTAGTAAAGACCGCTCTCAGACATCTTAAGACATATAGTGAAATAAGATTAATACGGAAAAGCAGGTGGTACCTGAACCATTCTGGCTCACGTTGGATTCCAGTGAATAAAGAACCCTGTTTCAAGTCCCCAGTTCTTGCCAATATTCCACATACAGTGTTTTGCTAGCCAAAAACCTCAGACGTCGCTTCTGTCTGGGCAGCCCAAGGTGAGGTTCTGAAAAGGCTTCTCCCCTCTGACGTGGTTGTTTCGTCTTGTACCTTCTCGGCCATCTCATCACCTCACTCAACGTAATTATGGCCTCTCACCGATTTGGCTGTAACGTCATGATGACATTTAACATACTTGTATACCCACCATCTGTTTGTCACTGCCAACATTAGCATGTTTGAGATAATGAATAAAACCCAAATCATTATTTAAACAGATAAATCCTGCTTCAGAGTCACTTCTGTTTTGTCACCTACCTTTCTTCAGATAAGTGACAGTGGACTGATATTTTGTGTGAAATTTAATACGATCAATGTACCCCCACAATGCCTATGTAACTACCATTTAAGATTAACATATTAAGACTAAGAGTTGGGTCATAAAGGGGTAGTTGAACGTGGCTGGCGGTAAAATTTCTAAAGTGACTTATCGTGGTTTTCCCGTAGGATTGCCTGCTGAGAGTTAGTGATTCTGAAATTCACAAAGAAGTCAGATTTGTCACAATATTCTTGTCTTCAATCTAATGAAGAACAAATAAAGTAATGAAAGATGCAAAAAAACCGTGAGTCGCCCATGAGTTCAGAACCCACTCCAGTATACATCACTGCGCTTAAACATAAAAGATACCTACATTGCCTTACTTAACCAAGCTGTGACAAAAAACATTGCACATGAAGGATACGTTGCTGTGCGTTACAATAACCCGGTATAAGCCACATTACTTGACTTAATCATAACCCGTAATGGACAACATTAGCTATCACCGATGTACATCTAAATAACCACAACAGCAGCTACCGGCGAGCTTTAAGAGCGATGGTTCCTTCGGTATATCGCTGCATTTGTAGATGTAATGTCTTATCTAATCCGAACAGTTGGATGACTGACCCTTCACAGGGCATCATATCATAGTAGGTGGGCCCTTTAGTCCGTGCGCTGGTGGACTAATTGTAAGAAATCTACACGGATGTAGATTTGTTTTTGGCAATAATCTACGCGGGTGTAGATTTGTTTTGTATGAGTGCCACGTGATAATAGTACGTAATTTTGTTTGGATAGGGATTATATGATCTAATGACCACTGAGCTCAAATACTAATGAATGACGGCTAATTAATAAATATAAGCATCGCGATTCACAAAAATTTGTAGCGCGTGTAGAATGAATAGACTTGATATTGGTATTCGGAACCAGTGGCGGAGACGGATAAAGGTGAACTGTCTGCCCGTGTGTCTTGTAACAGCTCCTCCCCTATGGGACTACATTGGTTGTTATGCGTATGGGGGACCCATTGTTATGTTTTGTCTGGTCTTCTCTGTTTTTCGGTTTCCTGGTCTGTTCCGGAGCCCGAAACCCTTCATTACCCATGGAAGCAGAGACGATTTTACAGATTAAACTCGGGAACCGCTGTTTTGTTTTAAATATATTTTTATTTCAAACATCGAAATTTGGATTGAGCTCGGGCAATAATTACTCAAGTTAGCTCTTTTCAACATGGTAAAATACACAGTAGGATACAAGGGAACCACTACAGTCCTTACGGGTCACCAAATTAGTAACAGTGCCTTAATAGTTTCTTAGGTGGCGAGATTTTCTCTCTTTGCTTTAATTATAACATCGCTGCGCAAGTAGACGGGCGACTATCCTTGCCATTTTGTTTACAAGTCTGCGAGTCATATTGCTTGTCGTGTCATTGTCGAGTCATATTGCGTATCGTGTCGTGCATGTCAGTTAAACTGTTCATCAATATTAAGTTGTAGAATGGCATCATGAACCACACGGCTTCATATATTATGGATGTCCTCTCATTTGCTGTACTTGACAACCGCGTGGTAGCCTATTGCATGACTCACTGGTAGTCACTAACTCCGAACACAACCTAGTATATGAATGTATAATATGCCGTATTGTAAATAATGGAACACAGCTGTGTATCGACTAATGGGGTAGGTTTTTGTGATTAACATCGCACGGTAACATGATTCTATAACCACTTTTTAAAAGATCAGCACATGCATGATGGGAGTACATCATCAATATCAAAAGGTGGATGGTTTAAATCCGCTTTATCGATTCATATGGTAATATTAAAATTTTTCATCGCATCCGTGGGCAGAGTAATTTATAATGTGTGCTTTGCCTTAATATGCAAATTGAAACCTGAAAACGGCGAAAGATTATTGGCGATGTAGTCGGGGAGGGGGTCCCTCTGTAGTGACAGAGCGGCTTTCTCCATTTTCCCAGTTTATACCATCACTCAGCAAGCTAAGCTGCTTAGTACTAGAATAAAGTACATCAAGTCCACATTTTAGTAAAGTAACCCCACATTTTAGTAAAATAACCAAGCCCCGCCATTTACTATACTGGACTAAGAAAGATTTTTAAACCATCTAGAATGCATAGTGTGCCACCCTTTTTTATTTATAAACGCCGGTATAATATTCATTATATGGAAGTATTCATGCAGCACAGTTTATAAAAACAAGTGGATTCTCACATTCATATTATAATTGTTTATACACTCAGATTCCATTATGTTGTTGATAATGATTTATCGTCATACTGCTTATTAACAAAGATGGCAAATTAACGTAATATAAAAAACATGAATAATTAAAGTGACATCAGTACAGCCAAAATGACATTGAATATAATTTTTCTTGGACAAGTCCAAGTGTGAAATTGAGATATTAATCAGTCTTGAAGATATTTATTTCACCAACAGCCAGCACGACGTGTCTTTAGAATGTGTTTTGTTGCGCAGTACCGGATTTCGTGGTTGTATACATCTACAGGAGTCAGCAGTCCCTTATGTGATGTGGATACTGGCTACCACACTGGTACTGGATTGTTGTTTTCTGAGATTTAGAAGTTGACGAACGGTTTTTCTGAACTGATTATTACAAGCTGCGTAGATGATTGGATTGAGGGCACAGTTTAGGTTCAGCATAAAGATTCCGACGCAACGATAAATAACACGTCCGTATGAACAATGACCCGCATATGCGATCGTCGACCAAAGTAACTCTCCACATGACGGTAAGACACAGATATAGAACGTTACAACTATGACAAGCGTCATCTTTATCAGTTTGGTATTTCGTTCGTTCTCTCGCCCCATGTTCATTCCTATATGTTCTTTTGAACGTTGCTGGATTTTTATGAAGATTTTTACATAAATCACTGTGACCAAGAGGAGAATAATGAAAAAAATTACAAACCAGAAAGTTAGGTGGATGGTAATCGAGTTTTTTTACAACTTCATACCATTCTAAAATAGGTTATATCACTTGAGTGGTTGAAACTAGCCAAACGCCGATACAGATGCGTTTCGCTCGCCGTTTCGTACCATCCGCCGAACGTTTTAAGGGGTAAAACACAGAAATGTATCTATCTATGGTTAGCAATGCCATTGTACACATCAGGGCAAAGAAACACATGCTGGTTACCGCTGTACTTATCGCAGTGAGAAATTTTAAGTTTCGTTGCATTTTCACCGAGTACAAATGAGCGGTAAAAATGGGAATACTTATTAGGCCACCGAATAATCCGGCACAGGCGAGGTTCAAAATAAAAATATTTGTTAAAGTCTGTAGTTGGCTGATTAAACAGATCGCTGCTATGACGACACTGTTTCCAATCACGATTATAACACCAACGACGATGTAAGCGGAAAAATACGCGACAATGTCAGACCGCGTGAAGTCGGTCGAGTTGAAGCAATACCAAAACATCTTGGCTCGAGTTGTCACAACGGATTATACGTCAACTGCTAGCCGGGTCGTTGTGTAAGCTTCGAAAAAAATGGGTCTGAAATCGTGCGGCAAGTGCCAGCCCGATCTGCAATAGTGCGTCAGCTGCTAGAAATCTCCGGAGAAGCGCGTCAACTGCTAGAAATTCCTAGAACGAACTTGACAAGTGTTTCCGATGATATGATTGGCTGCTAATCGCTGAGTGACATTTATTTATATGATGAAATACACATTACTCGGCCGATTTGTACTTAAAATCAAACAAAAATTTTTCGATGTATTCCATATTTGTCTGTACTGTAGTCGTTTCGTATCTGTCTTGCTGATTCGACATTGCCCTTTATATTGACCTGATCGTTGATCTGAATTGAACCAATCGTTGCGGTTTATCTTTGATCTCGGGAATGTTGTGACAATATAGCTTTGATATCAAACTTATAATATTATACTGACCTGATGTCTATGAATCAATCGTTAAGGTTTGTTTTGCGAACACGTGCGTCAACTACTAGCGCCCTAAACAATGGGATACCACCGGACCCGAAAACGCGCGTTATCTGCTAGCTTTTTTTGGCTAGCAGTTGACATGTATACCGTCAAACCGTAGTAGAAACGCGGATTCTACGTAAGGATATGTGTACAATTCATGAATGGATAGGCTAACTATTGAAATCGTTGTCTGAGCTCTGTAGACAGTTCGCCTTACTCAACGAGGTCATTTACGTGTTAGATTTTATTTGTCAGATTTGTCTCACATGTTTTCTCTTACATATTATGCGAGGACATCAAGAGGCATTGCTCGTATACCGTATGTTGACCCATGCAGAATAGTGGGCATGATATTATGGTTAACGGATCACACGCCTGTACGGGTCTACATCGTGAAGAGGAATCTCTTTAACTAGATAATCTTGACACATTGGCCAGATGGCCCAGTCCAATGTCTCACGTGTTTGTAAAGAAGACAGTGAACAGTGACTGTTTGTATTTGGGAATTATTTTCAGTTATAACGGCAGGTTTAAACTAAATCGAAACATTGGGCAAGACAACAGAGCTCCGTTTGCAGCTCGTCTAAAGACTAGAGCTCACCAGAGACTCTGCCCACTTAGTGACCTGTCTGATATCGGCGATGAATATCATTATATACTGACATGTTCGTATTTTGCTAAAAATCGCCAGGCGAGAATCCAACCGTATTATTATAGACATCACAACTGCATTAAATTTCGTAGTAATTCAGCTGTAAAGGCGCTAAACTAGTTCTCACTACAACAAACTTACAAAGTCGAAAGGCGCTAAACTAGTTCTCAATAGAACAAACTTTCAAAGTCGATCTGAACCTGTTATATTTTTGTATGTTTCACGGCGTCGTATAGTATTATGTGCATTATATCCTTTATCAATCTCTTTCTAGGAATTGGTTTTATTTAGTACGATGTATTCTGTACTATACAGACTGTATAAGTATTGTTTGGCATCTCCAAACATAGTCGTGCTGGATCTGTTCACCATCGGAGTATTAGTTTATACTTAACTATTTATTGCTGTTGTTTACCATTATTATCATCATTGTTTATAATTTCGTATACCCGGAAGGGTTAATCGAATGAATTGAATTGAAAATTGAATTGAATTGTAATTTTTCGAATTTATCTATGCATTTTTTTGAGTAATTGAATGATCGAAATCGATGTTGATGACTTTTATTAATATAAAACAATGTTATCAATATTGAAAATATGTTGATTTTTTACTTGGTACATGAATGATATTCAAGATGCACCCGCTAACGATATGTTGGATGTAAAAAACTCTGATCAGCTATATTAGCTCATTTCCATTGTCAACAAGTAAAACACAGTAAAAGACAATCTACATATAATATTATCTCCAATATCATTGCATGACGACGGCCTGCGGACATCTTGTTTCGGATTTTGTTCAATCTTGTGACAGAGGCAATTCGACACATCTGCTGTCGAAAGCACTGTCGCTAGGCTGGAGTCCGTTGTGTGCACATATACCACTTTTTGTCTTAACCAAGTATTCTTCCCGCTGTATCTTACTCTTTTTATGGTGCATCATTTTAGAAAGCCCTATTTTGTTTGCTCGAACTGTTCCAACTGCATAATTTCCTTTCATAAGTGACTCCATGAGTTCAAAAGAAGTGAAGAAGGTGTCAAAATCAACTGAACGAGGAGTGCTGGCAATACATGAGTTAGGAAGGCTCTCAACTATTTCACTAAGTCCAAGGTCAATATTGTCATTTTCCCATTTTCCGGTATATATCTGAAAGTTTACAATGAATCCAGTTCGTGAATGTACTAGGCACCAAATTTTATATTCTCCCCTCACTATGTTCTGTATAATTTTCTGCATTATCGCTCCTGCTTGCTATTCTTCTATTGTAGGTGTTTTTTAAATCTTATTTTGATCCATTATTCTCATACGTTCAATCGTACATTCACATAATAGTATTTTTGTATGTGTTTTTTGTGGATAAATATATGTTTGTAGTATTTATTCCTTTTTTTCCTTTGCGCAAGTGGTTCCGTGTAAGTGCAGTGGTGACACGCTTTGTCACTGCCCTAACACCTGTAGAAGGCGGGGTATTGCAGGTAGGATGGGGAAACCACCGCCGCTACCGCATTTACCATCTTTAACGCTCATAATTTTCTCCATAATAACTCTGAAAATTTCAACTCTCTAATCTTGAACTTTTTAGCTTTTAAAAACTGTTGCAATCCGAAACTTTGGTTATAACTCTTCAATATATCATGCATATGTGTGTCTGTGTATTTATATGTATGTATATTTTTTTATTATTATTAAATCTATCAAATATTTTTGTGGCAATGCTGCGGCATCAACTGTATGGTAAATGCGGTAGCGTCAGCGCGGGCTGTGAATGGCCTTTGTGTCATTCTGCAAGACCCCTCCGATGAATCATAACAGAGCACACTGGCTCTCGCGAGATAAGTAGCCTTTTTAATTTTTTTGTTGCCATTTAAATTGATGTAACGGTGCCGCTTTGAGATGTTTTTTTCATTTATTTGATTTATATTGTATTTATATATTTATTGTATTGTGAATTGGTTTATACCTAATAAAATCACATACATCTAGTCGTCTGCCGATCTCTTTATCTTGGATGTACTATATATCGCAGTATACTTCAATTCCCCTGCCACCCCCCCCCCCCCTGCCGTCACTAAATAAAAGTTATACCGTGACGTTTATATATCGACGTATCGCGTTTCATTGATGAATTACCATTGATTTCAATACGGATGTGTCAACTATTCATGCGAAACACAGATTTGACAATTGAATAGGGCCTCGCCAGACCAAAATTGAGTAGGGAAGTGAGCATTTCGTTCTCGTAAATGCATTGAGGTTTCCTTAATATATATATTTTATTCAGGGCTGTATTTCTCAAGATGAGAGCCTGTACAGAAACGTAGTGTGGGGGTGCGGGAAGTGAATCTGACGGCCGTGGTGATCAGTGGCAGCAATAATGAAATGAAATTTATTTATTTAAAGTGTCCTTATTAGCAGAGCTGTCAAACACACTTTACATGAAACAATAGCCTAGTGTTCTATGACTAGGATTTAATTACCTAAAATACATAAAAGTAACACCTAACAGTATACAAGTGATATAGATCAATGTTAGATACAATTATGTAGATTTACCGTGAGCATGAAATATATAACAATGTTGAATAACACAGTAGAAAGTAGAAAAAATATCGAAAAAAGGAAATCCTATGCAGGCAAAGTCGCCATCAACATGAAGAATTGGAGAAAAACAGAAACAGGCAATCTCTCTTTGAAAGTGTTGACTCACGGTAAATTCAAAAAGTACTGTTGAACTATTTAGTGAAAGATCACATACTCGATAATATAATCACTAACCGAGTGACTACGCCCGTCGCTATTTCTGTGTAAAATCGATAAAGAAATGTAGCTTAATCGATTGTCTATCACAGAGTTAGTAAGTTAGTTGGAATAGGCTGTTCAGCAAGACATTAGTCATTATGTAGGCCACCATCCATGACCCTTTAGTATGCTCGACAATGTGGTTAACACGACAAACGGATTACGTCAGAGGGCAAAGCCCTAAGAGAACCACACTGGAAGGGCGACCCAGACCCCACGGGCACAGGGCTTTAAGGCGTTTTCTGCCCGAAAAAAAGACACAGGTAGTATACTGGTTAGTGGCAATTGAACCAGGGTCCTCTCGATTCAAATTCAAACGCCCTTACCACTACGCTAACTGTCGCCTTTCTCTATTACAATAATATTACTTTTTTCATGTAATCGCAGCTAAAATAACTGCATGTGTCATTTTTGTACCAATTAATTTATAACCATAATAGGTGACGAATAAACTCGTTAGTATACTTTGTATATTCTGTATCGATCACGGTGTTAAATACAAAGTGTTTCGATAATCGAAATATTACCACTAGAAACTATTCCATAGCTAATTAGAAGATATTATATGCGCATAGAATTGATTCTTTTAACATTTCAGATGACTGTTCAATACCTGTAAACTCTTTCTTATTATTTCGTCAACTAGAGGGAAACGATTTTTTCTGATGTAATTATCGTACTATAAAGGCACAGCTTCGACAAGGTTTGTTGTAAATTGATTGCTAGCAATATTTATCTGGCTGTAAATTGCTCTCTAGGGACACACGACTACAATACGGCCTTGCTTCATACATACATTAAAGACAGCACTGAGGATCGCCCTGCTCGCAAACAAAACAAAACGTGACATAAACGGAAATAACAATATTACGTTACCATAGTCGCCCATAAAATTGGATGATGATGAAAGCTAAGCGTGGCGTTTTTTGTCTTATCGAGGAGGTAGCTCTACACGCCTTACGGAGTGATTCGTTATGTCGGTCACATATTGGCACGATAACAAATTATTACTGGTGAACTGGTAGAAGAATGCTGTGCAGACAATAACATTATTATCTACGCGTGTAGGCGAACAGATCGACTGGACGCTGGACTGGACGGCGTACTTTCACATGATTCAAAATTAGAATCATTGCTTCTTTTATCTTACGACCAATTTATACGAATTTAAACAGATCTATTTGATGTGTTCCTAACTGCATGAATATAACATCGCGATGGCAAATACGAGTGTATCTACGCACACCAAAGCCAACAAAAATTATGTTATTTATGCGAACGAAAAAAACATGCTCATTTCTAAATACGTGTACTCGGCTTTGTTTTTTCTCGGCACACCGGCGAATGTCTTGGCCTTCGTCTCTATCTTATACCGCCGTCTGTACGCCAAGTCACCGATGTTTGTTTTCTTCGCGTTTATGACGGCCATGGATACGATCCGGGTCGCGACCGAAGGCGGAATGAACTTCGTCCGTGCCTGGATATTTACGACACCGAGATCAGTAGAAGATGCAAAGACAATTCATGGATGGTCTTACGTCATCTGTCGTTACCTAGGCGACACGGCCATGCTGATATCAACGTGGGTGGTAGTTGTCGGTAACGCCTACAAATTGTTCGCCCTGATTAAACCCCTCCGCATCAGTCGCTCGGACAAAAAGTTCGCCATCCTGTCTTGCATCGTTATATCTACGATATTCTTCGCTTCAAATGTCGTAATACTTTTTGGCTACACAATTGTTGAAACAGAAATAGACAATAAAACCGTTTTCGTACACATCGGTTTTAGAGAATATTATGCGCTTTCTATTATAAAATACTTTTTTCCTTACGCTCTCGCCATGTGTTCGGTGATCCCGGGAATTCTTTTTGTCATTCTGTCGGTAGCGATTCTAATAATGTTTTGGAAGCACTACAAGAAACACTTGTCGATGACGCGGCAAGGAACGAGCGATAACTCCGCGTATAAAAAGGCAAAGGCGAGCATCATGGCGTTACTTCCGCTCTCCGTTGTTCATATCGCTTGTACTATGCCAGGTTTGATAGCGATCGTGAATTACAATCCAGCCGCAGTCGGAGGGGACAGCCTAGTGTTTTGGACGCTGAATCACAGCATAAATGTGTACGTGCAAATGGCGTGCAGCAAGTTTTATCGGGACTCAATTTTGGGCCGGAATGAACTTTCTCATTGAAATGCCGAGTTGGCCTTCATTGACGAAGACGATGCAGTTATAAAAAGTTATTATATATTCTATACTATCAGCAACGGTTGACTGTGACAATTATGTAATATAAAAATATGAAATTTTGATTACTTTTTTGCTTAAAACACCCCACCTTTGAGGTGCTAAAATAATATAGAGTATGGCAGACTATTTAACGTCGGTTTGTGAGATCTGTGAAGTTCCAAGTAAAACTCGGATTGCATATGGTGGTTTATCAAACAGCAAGTATGCGCATCGCTTACGGTAGTCCGTTAAACCACGGTAGAAGCGCGGATCCACTGAATAGATGTATCTGTGAATGTTTAAATGAATGAATGAAATAACCATTGCGAACGTTGCCTAAACTGTGTAGACTGCTCGCCTTTCTAGCAGGTTTATTAGTATAGATTTTTTATTTGTTAGTTTTTTTTTCTCAGATGTTTTCCGTTTAATATTTTGCAGAAATTTTGCACAGATCCGTCCTGTTTCCTTCATTGGCATGAGTGAAACAGTGGCCACGATATTTTTTTGTAAGCCGAACCAAAGCCGACATGGGCCGATATGACGAAGAAAAGTTTCCTCATAAGTAGATATTCCATACACTTAGGACTGTTACGTGTTTGCGAAGGGTGCAGTGACAAGTGTCCAGTGAATTTTAAAAAGCTATCGATAGGTAAACGTTTTTTCTAAACCGTAAATGGTCTTTTGGAATCACAATATCACGGCAACCGCGGTGTGTAGCATCGGAAAAGCGTTCCCTCATCGGCATCGTCAATCTAGATTCAAAGTCACTAATAAACGTCACTGTGGGCAAAACGATAATTCACGCGAATACATTGTAGATTTCAGCATCGCGAACAATTTGTTGTATATGTTAGCCAATGCGCCTAGTAGCAACGCATACACAGTTGGATAGAAGACGGTATTCTGGGTGGATTATTGGACCTGTCAATCACCCGTCTAATGGGACGAGGTGTGATATCCGTAGCCAATAGAACAGCGGTACATATCATCGTGCTATACATATGCATTCATTCACCTATTTACTGTGATTAATGGGAATTGATAGACTAGAGAACCATGTACAAAGTCTGTTACCCAAGTCTCTTACCCTCTATGATTTGGGCAAATAGTAGTGTGGTGATTAGAACAGTTGACTTGGAATCCAGAGGTTCAATTCCCGCTCTAGACAGTATACTACATGTAGTTTTTTGAAGAAAGCGCCTTATACACATGTGTTCAAGGGAGTCTGGGTAGCCCCTGCAGTATGCTTCTGTTAGGGCATGTTCCTTATGACTTGGCTGTGCTTCAGATGCACTATGGATGGTCTCTATCGCGCTCACATCCTCGTTTCACCTACCACCAACCATTAAGTATTATAGACTTAGCGGAGTGTACGACATTTGTTGCCTGTCTGTGGACGTTTGGAGCCAGTAATGTGAACGAAAGAAGGTCAATTGTCTGTAAGGATTCGGTGGGTTGTTCACAGTAGCTGTTTTTCCCCACCCCTTATAAGTAACACCTATCAATCTGCATTTACAGGCTACACACCGATTACTTTGGTAATTGACACCGATGACTTCGGTAATTGACACCGATGACTTCGGTAATTGACACCGATGACTTCGGTAATTGACACCTATGACTTCGGTAATTGACACCGATGACTTCGGTAATTGACAACGATTACTTCGGTAATTGACGCCGATGACTTCGGTAATTGACACCGATGACTTCGGTAATTGACGCCGATTACTTCGGTAATTGACACCGATGACTTCAGTAATTGACGCCGATTACTTTGGTTATTCGCCTATCACTACATCCCCCGCGCACCATCTCTGATACAACCTAGAATATACGTAACTCTGTGAATGTAGTTTGGATGGTAATTCACGAAAAAGGAAATTTTAGTAACTTACTGAGGCACTGTATCAGCACCACATATACTTGATTCAGGTAAAACATAATCGAATTTGGCACCGAGAATGCTGGAGTTGTTCCGTGCGTTTCTTATTTTGGGCTGTGACTTTCGTTGATAAGGACTTGAAAGTTCTACCGCAAACAATTTTTTTACTCATCAAAGACGTTTTTACTCGTCAAGACGTCGTTTGCGTCTGACAAAGTATACTTGATATACGAAAGTATGCGTTAATATTAATTTTGAACCATTTAATCACATAAGTGCTACCTTTGTATTCGCAAAATATTTTTGTGTTTTTGTAAATGCATTTATAAACTAAAAGTTTAATTATCTGGATGATTTGGAATTATTTTATGATACATATGACGTGAATAGCATGACTGTTGTGGCGAGCGTACTGTGACATACGGATTATAGGGCGACTGGTCCGCACTCCAGCAGCTGATCGACTAACCGTCATGAATTACTGGTCCGAATATATCGGACCAGTTGCCTGGTATACCGTGACATACATCCACGCGGCGATTGAGCTGTGCTTGCTACAGAAGAGTGATTGTTTATATCTACTATTTTAAATTTGCAAGGAAATATCCAAGATTATTTGTAAATATTGGGTAAAATATTAAAATATACGACATTCAAGTTACGGTATACTTATAGTATTTGCAGTACATTGTATTTTGAGTGTATGAATAATCATTCACATCAGCCTCAATAGATATTTTCAATGTATATCAATCAATATTAAACGATATGATCAATACTGACAATCGTGATCTAGTATCAAAAGGTTTCTTGGGGTTGATTTATCATTTATGACTTGCTACGACATTCAGAATCTAGATGTATATACATACGACGCGCTGTATCTCAAAGAGGCGAATAAGAGGTAAGTTAAAAACATCAATATGTCTGACACTGCAAATAATGCGATCTGTGCTGTAATATTTTGGTTATATTTTCTCTCTATACTCTATACTCTCTCTTACTTCTTTTTTACTTTTAATCATACTAACTATAAATTTCTAAATTGTCTTTGATAGCCACGTGTTAAAAGGGCACTATAAATCAATAAAATTTCAATTCATTTCTTCCAAGAAACAGCCACTTGGCAAAGAAGCTATTCTATAACCAAATTGCAAAGGCTTACATACACCCCCTACCCAGTTGCATGTATGGTTTAGGGTATATGCGTTCAAGCCACTAGGCCACCAATAAAACATCGAAGCGAAGCTTGTATGATGCTGGTCGGGCAATTACGGTGTATAGTGGTGTAGAAAACGACACGGCGTGGTTAATATACTGCAGAGAGGTAGGCTGTCGAGAAGGGTATGTCGAAAGAACTTGTCTTGGATCTGAGATCGTGATATCGGTACCAAATGCACATTTTGAGCATCATTGTGTGCGTACAAGGCGTGCTAAATTCCACACCCTTTTCTGGGAGTGACGAGTCAGCGTATTAGGACGGTTGATTTATCAAGCCATGAAATTACCGACCCGTGAACTAGTACAACTCAAACAAACTTTCGCAAAACATACTGTGTATATAATTAAAACGAGACATCGCTTACACTTCAGCAATGTGATGTTAAAATGACAAACGATAGTCGATAACAACCAAGATTCTTTCAATGTTCAATCGTAGCTTCAGTCTGCCGAGAGGGCTATTTAGTGCTTGCAGTTTAGTTATCTAAAGGGTTCTAGTCGCCGTTGCCAAAGATAAAGATCGCATACAACATTGATAGAGACCGCAAGTATAAAGATCCGGCTCATGTGAAATATTCTTGGGAGATAATCAGCCATTTCTCTTTTGGAGTCGGGATTACTCCAGCTGTCGGGGATAAATGATTTTCCGAGGATCATCGCATATGAGGTGACCGGCGGGCCGTCTCGAACTCGCCACCTTACGGTTACGAGTCCAGTGTTCCTACCACTCGACAAACTGCTTCCCCATGCTCACTGGAGATTACATTCCCTCTATCTCGTCATCTCATCGTAAGTAACCATCTTCTATCAAAAAGTTATGGGGGCAGCTGGCGTAGTGGTTCGAGCGTTTGATTTTGAATCCAGGGGTCCCTGGTTTGAATCCCGCTCTAACCAGTACACTAACTCTGGCGTATTTCGGGCTGAAAACGCCTTAAACTCCATTGCCCATGGGGGTCTGGGTAGCCCTTGCAGTTTGGTTCTGTTGGGGCTTTTTCCCTCTGACGTTTGCTGTGCTTCAGATGCCCTATATGTGTTCTCTATGTCGCTTACCTCCCCGCTATGTCGTC